>OY755039.1:50445029-50637792 GCA_963576565.1 Aspidapion aeneum
GAAACTCCTAGTATATAATTTAAGAATGGTCCTCATCAGTTTTGTATTTAAATCATATTGCAAGTAACAAAAAACTATACCTATCTAATTATATATATAGAATAATAGAATAATAATAGAATAGTTACAAAATAATTTTCTTTAACTTTTTTACTGTTTTTCGACTCTCATCAGTCCCTGTATCATCAAGCTTTCGTTTTATTGTGGATTCATTTTGCTTTTTGGTATTTATAAATTTGATTCTTATCATCCCTCTTTGTTTTACAAATAAATTTACGAATTTATATGGAATAGAAATATTTGTTTTAAATTTAAAATTGGCACCATGCAATTTTATGAACCATTTGTCCATTTTGTTAACATTTTCTTTCCATGATGGTAAAGGCTCAGTTAAGCCTCCAAAACAAAGGCTTTGCACCCAAGATGGCATGGCATATGAATGCATGTTGAGGGAACTCATTGTGATGCTTTCCTGCTAAAATCCTGCAATATAAACTAATCATCTTTTTCTAAAATCTCTTTTAGTTAGTCTTTAAAACATTTATAGGAAGCACGGAACAGGTATAAACACGACTTACAAGAGGACAAGGCCCAAAATGTACAAAATTTCGTGGCAAAAGACAAAATTACCCTATAAACAGCATTTGACTGCTGTTTCCTAGGAAAACTGTGACGTAGCTCTGACTTCACGGCCGTCATGACACCGAGTTACCAGACAACCGATTTATTTAATGACCGTGATCTGTGACTGCAGTCAACTTCCCACAAAGTACAAAAATCACATCAACGTTAAATTAAAATGAACAAAAATAATAGTTATTTTTTACTAGAAAACAACCTTGTAAATCTACATGCTTAAAGATAACTTAACAAGAAGGAATCAAGGTATAATGTAATTTTTGCTGAACTTTGTAGCTTTTTTTACCTTTGTTTTTTCATGTGCCAAATTCACACTTGAAAGGTCCTCCACAACATGTTCTAAAACGCCACTAGATTAAGACTTCTCAAACCTACCAACTTTTTGCGTAATATTTTATCACGTGTTTCCTCTATATGTTTCTTAATCAGAAAAACACGCGAAAGCCTGTTCTAAAAACCTTCTAGATAAAGACTTGTTAAAAGTAATAACTTTCTACTTTTTTTGTCACTTTTTTTTTAATAACTCTTTTTAACTTCACTAGTTTAAGACTACAACACTTTAAGACAATTTTAAAAGATGGCGCCCAAGGCAAGACAAAATCTCTATACATACATTATGTTTTCTTGAAAAGCTAAACAAGATTTTTCAACAGTAAACACTTTTCCACAATATTAATGTGTCTTTGAATCGTGAAGGATGATGGATCAGTTCATTAACTATTTTTTGGAGTTTAGGGGCCAAAGCACTTCCAGATAGATTTCGTCGAAGTGAAAAATGTCACCAATAGGTGGCGCTGCTTCTAAGAAAATCTTAAAAGTATTTGGTAGAAAAGCCATGCAAGTCGCGTTTTAAAATTCGTGTAGAAAAGGCTCGAACCTAATGTGATTTTGACGTTGGTAAAAATCCACTTAAAATTCACTTGGAAATAACGTAAAAACATTGCTGTTTTGATTTGATAATGGCGGTATTATAAGCCCATTTTTAGCAACGTTATTTTTTAAAACGTTGTCGACTGACCTAATAATGAACTATACGGTCCATCATAAACTGTAGGTCCTCTATCTTATCTGCAAGATTTACGGTATCGTCTGCATATCGGATGTTGTGTATTAGTATTCTATTGACTTTTAGCTTACCATGCCACTAAAAATAGTTTCGGAAACAGCAATGGCGATAAGATACGACTAATACACATTAAACAATGTAATTAATATAAGTTTTAATCTATCATTTTATACCTATTTTCTTCTCTTTTGTATTTCTATCAGGGGCGCAATACAGGGGGGACTGGGAAAGGGCTTAGCCCCCAAAAGTGAAAATTAGCCTTCCCAAACAAAATGCGCATTATTTATTAAAGACGAACTTAACAAGTCCTTCCAAGTAAAATTTCCAGCTAAAACTTTAGAAACGAACCAAAACTTTGGTATCATTTTGCTCGAAAATTTTTGGCTTTTAATCTGTTTATTTTTCAAAAAAATTTTCTAGGAGCATTATCTGGTTTTAGTTTTTATCAAAAGTTCTACCTACTTAAGTTTTTTTTCGGATGCTAATATTAAAGAAGGTAATTATTAATACCCCAGACGTTATACTTTGAGATACAGCAATTAAATATTTAAAAAAATAATCCTTTTTGGATATTTTTGTAAAATTTCGGATACACTTTCTATTGATCAAGAGCCATTTTTTATTGTTTAACTATATACGTAATCTCTCTTAGGTATAAATTGATGAGAAAAAGCTATACTATATTTTGTTTGTATTTTTGAGGATGGGCGCGCGGCTGTGAGGCCTTAAAGAGAAGCCGCCCCTGGATACACCGTTACTTACAAAGTAAAATAAAAAATTTAAATTAAAGATTTTCATTTTCCTCTCCATTAATATTTCTATTTGAATCAGGATCTAAATGAAGACCCTCTTAAATCTAACTTATTCATAAGTTGAGACCTTTTATGCGTACAAGCCCCTTGCAGATTTAATAAAGACACAGCTGCGGCTCAGCTTGGGAAATTTTGATTTATATTTATTACGTACTTATTTATACAGGTTGTTTCAAATTATGTTTTCAGATAATGTTTTTTATCAAGTGTAATTGAGAAAAGGAGAGCTAGACATATAGAGACTCATGTTACCTTTGTGGACCTACAAAAGGCATATGATACCGTTCGAGTAGAAAAATTATGCACAGTGTTAGACCAAACTAATATCAATCATACATACATAAAAGCGATAACAAAACTATTTAAAGGGTCAAAATCTAAAATTAAAATTGGAAATCGACTTTCAAAAGAATTTCTGGTAACGAAAGACAGGGATGTTGTATGTTGTACCTCTTCAACTCTTTTTAAAATATATATCGCAGTATAGCTCCAAAAAACTGGTACCGTAAAGTACACGGTATGGGAATACATACATACAGTTTTTTTTCGGATGCTAATATTAAAGAAGGTAATTATTAATACCCCAGACGTTATACTTTGAGATACAGCAATTAAATATTTAAAAAAATAATCCTTTTTGGATATTTTTGTAAAATTTCGGATACACTTTCTATTGATCAAGAGCCATTTTTTATTGTTTAACTATATACGTAATCTCTCTTAGGTATAAATTGATGAGAAAAAGCTATACTATATTTTGTTTGTATTTTTGAGGATGGGCGCGCGGCTGTGAGGCCTTATAGAGAAGCCGCCCCTGGATACACCGTTACTTACAAAGTAAAATAAAAAATTTAAATTAAAGATTTTCATTTTCCTCTCCATTAATATTTCTATTTGAATCAGGATCTAAATGAGGACCCTCTTAAATCTAACTTATTCATAAGTTGAGACCTTTTATGCGTACAAGCCCCTTGCAGATTTAATAAAGACACAGCTGCGGCTCAGCTTGGGAAATTTTGATTTATATTTATTACGTACTTATTTATACAGGTTGTTTCAAATTATGTTTTCAGATAATGTTTTTTATCAAGTGTAATTGAGAAAAGGAGAGCTAGACATATAGAGACTCATGTTACCTTTGTGGACCTACAAAAGGCATATGATACCGTTCGAGTAGAAAAATTATGCACAGTGTTAGACCAAACTAATATCAATCATACATACATAAAAGCGATAACAAAACTATTTAAAGGGTCAAAATCTAAAATTAAAATTGGAAATCGACTTTCAAAAGAATTTCTGGTAACGAAAGACAGGGATGTTGTATGTTGTACCTCTTCAACTCTTTTTAAAATATATATCGCAGTATAGCTCCAAAAAACTGGTACCGTAAAGTACACGGTATGGGAATACAACTTAACGACCGATTCACCAGATACACACTATAGTTTGATGACGACCAAGTAATGATAAAAAAGACATGAAGTATATGATGAGAAAGTTAACGGCAAAGTACCAAAAGTGGGGGTTAACAGTGAACATGGACAAGACAGAGTAGTTATGTATTCGAAACGAATCAAGTGAGTTAGAACTACACGATGGACAAACAATATTCCCCCGCAATGAGTATGTATACTTGGTTGTCACATTTGATAAGACAGACTCTAAAGAACTGGAAAAAAGGATAGTAAAAGCAAAAAAGGTTATTGGATGTCTTAACAGTATATAATGGAGCAGATATATAAAAAAGAATGTAAAATTTAACATATTATATGAAACAATGGTAAAAATCACGCTGTTGTATGGAATAGAGACTTCTCGCATAAACCGAAAATTACAAAACAAAAATGGAAAGTGTCGAAATGGAAGCAATAAAAAGATCATTGAGAATATCTAGAACAGATCAAAAAAGAAATGAGACCATAAAAGACAACGGATATGGTACGGCCAGGCACAACGGACGAACGACGAAAGATTACGAAAGCACGTCTTAAGGCGGGCTCAACCGACTCGTGTACTTAGGTTAGGTTAGGTTTGACTATGAGTGGTGCGACTGTCGCCCCTCCACTGCGACTCAAGTGATCTATTGTGGCTCATCCCAACTTAAATATCACCAATACCTATCTCCTTAATGAGGCAGATCAGTTTGTTTGGTGATATTTCCTCAAGATCTTGAGGCTCTATCTGTCCTAATATTTTCGCCCTAGCACAAAGAATACTCTATGACCCTACTTCTTTGTCTTGCTACGCAGTGACAGATTAGATGCAGTGGCGTTTTCTCCTCAACACCACAGAACCTACACGCTGGTGTGGTGCTTACTCCCAGTCTGTTCATGTGTTTGTTGAGTCAGCATTAGAAAGGTTTTGAAGTGTTGTTGTCTCAGGGTTGCCCGCCAGTTATAGTTTTCTAAATAGTAGTGTATAAAGTTTTCTGTTATGAAGTGCTGTAATTGGATATTTCTTTAATAATAAGTTATGCATATTAAGATATAAAAATGGCTAGTTCGAATAAAAGGCTAAGTGACCTCAAGTTAAACGAGATTAGAGGCGAGCTAAAAAAACGTAAAATTAAATGTACCGGTAAAAAACATGAATTACTAGCTAAACTAAAAACGGTCTTAAATTCGAGTGTGTTATCAGCGGAGAATAAAAATATAAACAATAGCACGTGTGCAGTGAAAATAAAAACAAACAATGATGTGATTTGCATTGATGACTCTCCTGAGTCCAAAAGCTCAAATTCGCGAATGCTTTTTGCAAATACCTGCCGACGGCCAAATAAACGAAAAAACAACATTTTTAGCGTACTTAATAAGTTGTCCGAACTGGAAAGTAAAGTAAAATTTCTGGCCGCTCAAAACACAAAACTGAAACTAAAACTAAAAACATCTGTTTTAAGCAAAAAACAACCAAAATTTGTTCAAACAAATGAAATCAGTCATCGGCCTGCAAACAAAGTACAGGAAAATCACTCTTTTTCGTTTAAAAATATATCTTCGCCTCAAAAACAAATATCTTCTAGTTCGAAGACACAAAAACAAATTTTATTTATTGGGGACGTTTCGGTCAGTGACATGAGTGACGCATTTAAAACAAATTCGAATGACTTTTTAATATCTACGATATGCAAACCAAATGCAAAATTTGAAGACATTGTACGCGATTTAAAAAACCTATGCAAAAATTTTACCTTTAATGATTATGTTGTTATTTCAGGGGGGCTAAGTGATGCTTTGAAGGGGACAATAGTACCAGCTCAATCTTTAAAACTTGTTAAGGATTTAAGTAAATCTACCAATGTTTTTCTCTTGACCATCCCGAGTTGGGAAAATCGAGTGGTATTAAATAATTTTATTACATCGGTAAATAACTCTTTTTTTAGTGTCCTAGAGCCTACGTGTAAATCTTTTGCTGTTTTGAATGCGGATTGTGTGATTGACAATTTGGATTTCTTAAAAATAAAACGAGAAAGAAAATTGAAGTACTCTGGAATATTAAAAATTGCCTCTTTTATCGCCCATCAAATCCAAAAGCCAAGAGCATGCACCTATAAAGTCGTAGGTAACCTCACTTATATTAACCCTATTCAATGTGACATATCAGTTTTAAGTGTTTCGTGTCAAGATAATGATAATGCTAGTTTTCCCCCTTCGCCCCCACGCCTGGTTGAGTTAGAGGTAAGTGATATCAGTGACTCCTCATTTGATTTTTCACCTTTACGGTTAAGGGGACCCAAGGAAGTAAACAGTGAGATCCAATCTGTTATCGGGGAAAACTCCATAATGTCATCGTCGCCTAGAAGTGTTACTGAAAGTGTTGTGAAAGCGGCGCCACTACCAGTTTTAAAAAATACGATCTTTGATATTAGAGACACACCACACATTGAAAATATCGTAGACACCTCAAATTTTATGTAAGTAGCAACGACTTTATTATCTATCACCAAAATGTACAAAGTTTAAATAATAAAAAAGAAAAAATTGAAGTTGTGTTCTCGGAAATTGAGCCAGATGTTATTTTTATCACGGAGCACTGGCTAACCAATGAACAAATTAATTTTATACATTTTAATAGCTATAATCTGGGCGCCTCTCAATGTCGTAGTGCTATGGAACATGGAGGTTTAGCAATATATCTAAAAGACACTATAAGCTATCAAATCGTTGATGTATCAAACTCCCATGTTTCCAGAAATATGGAATGTTGCGCCGTGAAACTTCCTGATCGAAAACTTTTATTAGTTGTAGTTTACAGACCCCCAACTGCAAATTTTAGTGATTTTCTTTTTAATTTAAATAGTCTTTTAAGTGATATTTCTTGTGACAAGTATGAGGTGATTCTGGGCGGTGACTTTAACATAGATACTTTAGTACCTTCTAAAGAGTTATCTAATTTCAAAGATTTAATTTCATCACATGGTCATAAATATGTTATTGAATCGCCGACAAGAGTCACTTCAATTTCTTCAAAATGTTTGGATAATTTTTTGGTACCGCACGACAATAATATATGTGCAGAAGTTATTAAAACTAGGTTTTCAGACCACTATGCACAGGTTTTAAAATTGAAGAAAGATATTTTTCCGACGACAGTATCAAAAGGTTTCAGTCTTGTCTGGCGGAAGAAGACTGGGTTGACACTCTGTCGGTGTCGGATGCTGACAAAGCCTTTGATTCCTTTTTTAATAAATTTTCTTTTTATTTTAATTTATGCTTCCCTTTAAAACGTGTTAGAAGAAGATTGAACAAAAAAAAAGTTGATCGTCGTTGGATTACTCCGGAAATCACTCATGTTAAAAAAACGCTCGTAACAATTTCTACTCTTACGAAAAGGTACCCTATATTTAAAAGAACGTATACTTCTTTAAATCGTTTTTATCAAACTATGCTTAGTACCGCTAAAAAACAATATTATGATAACCAAATTTTAAACTCCGAAAATAAATCCAAAAAAATGTGGGAAATTATTAATAATAAAAAAAATAAATCTAACAACAATTCTCAGTCTACAATTCATCTTCAGTCTAATCAAAAAGTTTTAAACGAAAAAGAAACCGCTTTTCACTTTAATACCTATTTTAGTAATATAGGTTCAAATTTATCTTCTACTTTTGCCCCAGAGGTCGATCAAAAATTCATTGAAAGTTCCGTGACCCGTCAAGAAAACAGTTTTTTTATATCTCCTGTTATTAATGAAGACATTATTAATATAATAACTCAACTGAAATCATCTTTTTCCAGTGGCCAGGATGATGTTTCTAGTAAAATACTAAAACAAGTAAAAAATTTAATAGCCTTACCGCTAACGCATGCAGTGAACTGTTCCTTGGAAACCGGTATCTTTCCGCAAAAACTAAAACTAGCTATAGTTAAACCTCTTTTTAAAAAAGGAGATCCTAAAGATGTATCTAACTATCGTCCAATAAGCTTATTAAGTTCTTTTTCCAAAATCTACGAAAAAACCATGTATAACAAACTCTACGCGTTCTTGAAAAAATATAACATTATACATTCATCCCAAAATGGTTTTGTTAAAGGGAAAAGTTTGGAAACCGCACTATTTTCATTTTTGTATGAAATAAATAAAATTATAGATAGGAAGGAAATTGGACTTGCGTTGTATATTGATTTAAGTAAGGCTTTCGACACTCTTAGTCACGATATTTTACTTAAAAAATTGAATCTCTACGGAGTTAGAGGCGTACCGCTACAGTGGTTTAAAACTTATTTACAGGGTCGGACCCAGAGGGTCAAAATATCATCAGACAACGGTCCAGTGCTCTCAGAAGTAGCAGATATAAATGTAGGAGTTCCGTAAGGATCTATACTTGGACCTTTGTTGTTTATATTATATGCCAACGATTTACACATGACTCTTAAAGATTTGCCTGTTATTTTGGTGTCCTATGCTGATGATACAAATTTAATAATTAGAGTGTCAGACCGCTGTGACATCGACAGGGTAGTTAATCTGGTCTTTGACAGAATAAGCAAATGGATGTTTAAAAACAAATTAGTTATTAACAGCGACAAGACAGCTTGTATGTTGTTTAGATCAGTGAGGTCTAATTTAAACATTCCAAATATCCATCTTAAAGGAATCAAACTAGATTTTATTGATAATATCAAACTGTTGGGTTTTTATGTTGACTGTCATTTAAATTACAATACACATATTGATAATTTGAGTAAAAGATTGGCATCTGTATGTTTTGGTTTAAGAACAATGTCAAATCAATGTGGAGTTACGATATTAAAAAATCTATATTACGCCAATTTTTATTGTCATCTTAAATATGGCATCATTCACTGGGGTATGGCAACTAATGTCAACAGGGTTTTCATTTTACAAAAGTATGCTGTGCGTATCCTTAAAAGCCTAAAATTTGGAGAATCTTGTCGACAAGCATTTAGGGAATTAAATTTTTTAACTGTTGCTGGTTTGTATATATATGAGTTACTTTGTTTTGTCAGAAGTAATATACAATTGTTTCAAAAGAACTCAATTGACAAATCCTATGAGACAAGAAATAAACATTTATTAATCGCCGACCAGCACTCGACAGCTCTTTATCAAAAAGGTGCTTATTATAATGGGTGCCTGTTTTATAACGTTTTACCCAACGAAATTAAATTAACTCAGTCATTTGTTGTATTTAAAAATAAAACCAAAAAGCTCCTTATTGATATGAGTCCTTATAATGTCTCCGAATTTTTTGAAAATATTTAATTGGAATTTGTTTGTTTAATTTTTCTTGTCCTAAGATTACTTAGTGTTTTATTGTTTAAATATGTTTTTCTTATTGTTTTAATTATTAATCTTTGTGACTCTTATCAATAAATATTGGTCTAGTTTTTTAGCAATATTGTATTGCAAAGTTTAAAATCTTTTTAGAGGTAGAATTATTATATATGTGTATGTGTGTGTATGTATATGTATGTGTATGTGTGTATATGTATATATGTATGTATATGTATGTATATGTATATATATATATATATATATATATGTATGTATGTATGTGTGTATGTATGTATATGTATGTATGTATGTATGTGTGTATGTATGTGTATGTATTGTGCCCTTTACACTGTTTTTAAAGCGTTTTTTTTTAAACCTTTTTTTAAAAAAGATTTTAAATTAGATTTACTCTTTATTTTTTAAATTTATTTTATTAGTTTTAAGATTTTTTTTTGACTCACTTTCTATGTAATTTTGCATATGAAAATAAAGACTATTTCTATCTATCTATCTATCTATCTATCTATCTATCTATCTATCTATCTATCTATCTATCTATCTATCTATCTATCTATCTATCTATCTTTTGAGTCCCCTTTCTAACAACCCACTCTCCTATTTCTTTTGTGACTGTGGCCTTAGGTAAGCCGAAGGGCTCCGGTCCAACCAGCGCAGATTCTGCTCCCGCCCTGGCCCTTGGCACCCAGACAAGACTGATCTTGTTGGTTCTGCTGGCTTGTCTTAGGGTTTCAAGGCAATTCCAGACTAGTCTGGAATGAATTTTGTGTGAGCTTAATGCTTTTAGAGCTGATATGATTTTGATGCTTTTGTTTGAGACGTCCCTGCGGGTAATCTCTCTACAGCATACTTCTATTGCATGGAATATGGTTGCTAAGTTTTCGAGTCCCGCACCTATCCCATTTTTTGTTTTCGATCCGTCTGTTTACCATACGTGGTACAAGAACCTTAAAAGGTACATCGAAGCTGTATTTGGGTAACATGTAGTCTGTTGGCATGCTAAGTATTCGGTTATTCCGGAATACCTCAGCCAGGCCCGCAAAGTTACCCTTAGCTTGTCCAGGTTGCTCTTGGTTTAGGCTCTTGAACCTTGCCACTGCTGCTCTGGCATCCTTCTCTACCAAAATGTGTAGGGGGGGAAGGTTTAGCATCACCTCCATTGCCTCCACAGGTGTCGATTTCATTGCTAATGTTATGACTCTACACGCCATGCCTTGCACGCGTGCCAGTTTGTCCCTGGTTGTTTTTTGCTTAGTTTTGCCCACCAAGCAATAGAGCCATATGTGATCATCGGTCTCACTATCGTTAGGTATAGCCAGTAGGTTTGTTTTGGTTTCATTCCCCATGACTTCCCACAAATTCTGGTATATGTCCACAAGGTCATTTTCGCCCTGCCGATTACCTTGTCCAGGTGGGAGTTCCAATTTAGTCTCTGGTCCAGAATCAGTCCCAGGTATTTGGCATTCTTTTGAAAAGGAATGCGTGACTCGTGTACTTGGCAAATACACAATTATTTGCGTACTTGGCAAGTATACGAGCTTTGCGAATTGTGATAGCAAGCAGAGCGCTCACACGACATGTACAATTTACAAGTACGAGAGCGTGAACATACAACAGTACTTGGCAAGTTGACTCGGCCCATTTTTACCGACCACAAATGGAAAACTAACGAGTGACAAATAATTATACAAGTAACCCACTTACACGACATGGCAAGTATACGCAAGTAACAATTATTCGCCAAGTACACGAGTCGTTTGATTCCGGCTTTAGAATGGCAACCAATAGGGCGCAGAAAAAGAGGGCGTTCTAAACTAGAGTGGCAACAGTTAATCCAAAGATCAATGAGTCAAAAAAACCTAATAGATGATTGTCAGGATCGAAGGAGGTGGAGAATAGGCGCCAGACAACGTAGAAAAATGTTCTAAACATTAACGGTAATAGTGTGTAATAGCAAAGTCTAAAAAACCATTTTTTTGGCTTGGCTGTACTTTTATCTCAATTCTTTTTACGGAATACCATTTTCGCGTATATTCTTTTTTTATGAAATGTTTTTGTTATGATTTATTTTATTTTGATGTAACTATAGTAGACCATTCTTAAATTACGTAATGCTGTAGCGGAAGGGGGGGTTAAGCCTTGCGTTACGCTTAATGTTTATTTAATGTGTTTTTTCTTAAAAATGTATTACGAAGGGTGGAGAGGGGATCAAAAATCCTAAATATTTGCGTTAAATTAAGAACAAGATTATTTCACATTTATAGAATACTGTCGTATAGCAAAAGAGCGTAATAGGAATTTTTAAGGGCCGTAAAAAAAAGTAAAAAAATTCAGTGTTTGGAAAAGATTCACTTTTCATTTTGCATTAAATAAATATATAAGGATTTAAAACTACATATACACATAAATTAATAATTATAATGAAACTGGTAGGTAAATTATAAAATGCTAATGACGATCCGCCATTATAAAAAAACCGACTATCGCTCTGTTGGGCAGGTGATATATTAATTGAGTTATTCATGGAATGCTATTCCATTAAACATTATAAGGCTCTAAGGTGCCTGGTCTTGCTCATAGAAGAAATAATATATATTTCAGTCTTGCTTGGTGGACTCCGATTGCAAAAATCTTCATCTGTCTGTGGAGAATTCCATCATCTTAGAATAACACTATATAAAGTATCGCCGCTGGTGTTCTAAACATTTCGAAGCATCATATTTATTACTTATAAAATTGAAGTACACAATAAAAATGTTATACTTGCGAGAAAAATCAACCAACATAAAAAAAATCGCGTGAAAATAATTCGAAGTTTTGTGGTTAACACAGGGCTAAAAATGCTAACCTGCCGTTAGGAGTTATATTTTGCACATAAGAGCATAGAGGGCAACACTGATCGAATGTCTTTACTAAAACCTAACCTCAATGTTTCGAAGGAAGTTATCTTAACGAGAATGCCTTGCTGAGTTGATTTCTGTTTTCGGTGATGAAGTACCACATCAGCCGACAATTTATCATTGGTATGGAGAATTCAAGGGACGGATTAGCCTTAGCGACGATTCAAGGCTAGGTGCACTAAAAACGACTGTCACCCAGGAAAACATCGATGGTGTGCACTTGCGAATCACAGAAGATCGACATGTGGCATATCGCGAGATTGAAGCTTCATTGAGGATTTCAAAGACCTCGATTCAAATAATTTTGCATGAAGATAGGGGTAAGAAAATTAGTTTGTCGCTAGATACCACATCTGTTACCCGAAGTACAGAAAGAAGCTAGGGTCAATTGGTGTCAGAAAACTCTAGAACGCTTTGAGGCAGAAAAGTCAAAAAACTTGTAGTGATCAATCGTGGATTTACTCATATAAATCCGAAAAAAGACATCAATCTGTTTGGGTGTTCCAGGATGAAGAAAAGCCAACAAAAGTCATCCGTTCGCGAAGTGTATCCAAAAAGATGGTCGCGAAATTTGTCTTAAAAAAAACCAAGACCTAAAATTAAAAACTGGTGGAATGCCAATAAACTTTGTTTGAATATTGACAAAACAAAGATCATAGGCTTCAAATGTAACATGCAGAACATTAACTTGGGAGATGATCCACTACAAACCAAAGATGTGTGTTGTTTCTTGGCTTGCATATTGATGTTCATTTAAAATTCAATGAGCATATATTTAATCTAAGTAAAAAACTTTCATCTGGGTGCTTTGCGGTTCGACCTGCAACAATCGAATTAGGCCCCGAGATTGCCAGATCTGTGTACTTTGCCTTGGTCGAGTCGCATTTGAGGTACGGCATTCCATTTTGGGGTTCTGCACATCAGCATCTGTTACAGATCTTATTTGTGTTACAGAAAAAGGCTGTCCGTGCTATAGCCGGAGTCCATCAGAGAGAATCTTGCAAGCTTCATTTTATTAACCAAAGAATCCTAACACTAACATCAATATATATACTCGAGACCGCTACACTTGTTTTCAAAAATTTTAGAAATATTAAATTAAAAACCCCTAGATTTAAGTCACTGTCTGAAAGACTGTCAAAATATGTCAGACAGCATTTTTGTCAAAATCAATCAGTTGGTGACTTTTGGGTAGTGGCCCACAATCAAAAATGCCATGATTTTAAAAACAAAATAATAAAAAGACGCCGTGTTATGTTTGACATATTTTTTTCGATGTTTTGGTAGTTTTCGTTAGACAAAAATTATAAAGTATTAGTTTAGATTGCTGTTTTGATTATGGGAAGTCATCCTGTTTATACATGCACTCACGAAGAAAACAGAAAAAAAGTTTTTGTTGTGGTTCAAAAATTATTTTTGGAAGAAAAACGCAAGACTCATTTAAAATTACAACAAAAACTAAAGAACACATATGTGAATTTTTGGATACAAACTTTAGTGACTTAAATAGTAAATACCCATTATCTATTTGCACTCGATGTCGGATTTCCCTAAGAAAAAAACGGTACTTTAAAGTGTAAAATGACAAAAATGCCTGAATTTGACAAAATATTAGTTTTGAAGGAAACTAGAAGTTTTCCTCTAAAGAACAATCGTCAACGTCAATTAAACATTTGTGAATTATGTCTACAAGTCCTCGGAAAAGGTTTGGAACTTCGTTGTGCAGGATCTAGGCATAATATTAGCAAAAATGCTATTAACATTTTGAATAGCAGTCTCAAATGAGCAGCAAGGACAAATTGCTGTAAAAATCATTAAAAATAAAATTGACCAAAAAGAAAACACTACTTTCCGTTCTTCCAAAGCGTATAAAAACATTTCTGTTAATTTATCTATAGGGGCAAAACGGCAAAGGTAACTTTAAATCCAGCAACAACTAAACCTGCACCCTGTTTTACTCAGGAACACTTAGATAATTTACAAACAAATGAGGGATTCTCTAATAGAAAAATTACCAATTTTATAAGAAGTTCAGCTAGCAAACAATCTATACCATCGAATTATAGATAACACCGTCAAGAGAAATCCAAGATGCTTTTAGACTGTTACAAAAAGGATCATTTTGAATTTGAAACCAACGAAGGTAAATCTTCCAGACCCTTTATTTATGCTAATGCAAGTCATCTTGTTGAAAGAATTATTAAATAAAGACAAACCGTGGGAGAAAATATAAACTAAAAAGTTGTAAGTGATGGAGGTCAAAACTTTTTTAAAATATGCCTTTCCATATTCCTTAAAGATTTCCAAAAATTTTCAGGTAAAATGTGTAGTACAAAATACAGTGAAGGCGATAGTGCTGCAAAGAAAGGGAGACTTACTGGTGTAAAAAAAGCTGATATTAAAGAAACTTATAAAAATATTACCAAACTATTTCAAATAACAAACCTAAATAGTATATCGTTCAAGTTTGTGTCTTTAAACTACTGCTTATCGTGAATGGCATGCAAACAGCAACGTCCAGCTACCAGTGTCCTTATTGCCAAATTTCCCTTACAGAGATGAGGTCTTATAGCTTAAGTTATGAAAAGGAGCCACGAACATATATGGGGATCTAAAGTTACATTTTAATAAATTTAACACACATTTGGAGCCCAAGAATCTTTTAGTGTTATTAACAAACCCCTTGAGGAACAGGAAGATCTTTGTGTCTTTCAGAAATGCTCCTACCTGCACTACATCTGTTGCAGGGGGTTGTTAATCATGTATTTTGGAATGGTCTAGTACCACTTCTTGACAGAGAAAATGCGCTTAAATGGCCAAAAAAGCTAAACGTGATTGCAAAAAACCACCACGGTGAAATATTTGAAGGCAATGCCTGCAGAAAGCTCCTAAAGAATACAAACCATTTAACATCACGAGAAGTGCTAGGAGAGACAGATTATATTTTTGTAATGTCATTTGTATCTGCTTTTAACGCAATGAACCGAATTGTTGAACAATGCTGCGGTTCTGTTCAAACATACGTTGGACTTGAAGCAGATTTAAAGCACTTAGAAGCCGTTTTAGAAGATGCCAGGGTGACACAAACCCTTAAAATTCACTGCATACTAGAGCATCTTACAGAAACTCTTCTCTATCTAAAAACCGGTTTGGGCATTTGGTTAGAACAAGCTGGAGAATCGATTCATAGGGAATTTCTAACTATTTGGAATAAATACAAAATAAACACAATTATTATTGATGAACGGTACGCAGAGCAACTTTTGAAAACTGTTGTTAAAAATTGTTTTGTTAACATAACCATTTATATCATTCTTTAGGTACTTAATTATTTTTTTGTTGCCTTAGCCCTATTAAAATTATTTAATAATCTTAATAAATGTTTGGTTGGTTTAGTTCTTTTGTTTATTACGGCTATAATCATTTACTTAAAGTACTTTAAATATGATTCTATAGGATAATTATACAAAAAAATTGTGAAAAATGATAAATTTTTGAAATTCAAATTTTTTTGAAAAAAGGATCTGACCTAATTTTAAAATATAGTGTTTTATAACGACTAATAAGACCGCATTTACACCCCATAAAAATAATTTAGCGGACACCTTAAAAAACTTAAAAAATACAGGGTCGCACTCAAGCCATGTTATTCACTAACTGAATATTATAGTGATAACTTAAAATAATTTAATTTAAATTGTTACTTTCCAAATCTATCGATTTTTACTTTTAAGCTCTTTTATTAAAAAAAAAATTAAGTCGTTGTGATTGTAGGTATTGCCTTATTGGAGAACATATATTTGTGTATGTATGTATGTATGTATGTGTATATGTATCTATGTATATGCATGTATGGTTATATTGTTTTAATAATCTAGAAATAGTTGATTTGAAATGTCTTGATTTTAAAAAATTGTGATATTTTTTTTTTGTGATAGTTTAATTTTAGTGTGTCATTTTTTTCTATAGTGATTTATATATTTGCCTTATTATGTAACTTAAACCTAGTATTATTATTATATTTTATTTTATTTTTTTATCACTTTAGCTTTAGCCTGCTTTGTCAGATGATTTTTGGTTATTGACAATAAAGTATATTTTGAATTGAATTGAATTGAACTTAAACAAGTTTTCGTGGCTAATCGGTTAAGAAGAAGTTTTTGTATCTCTCATATTTTTTTTTAACGGGGGGGTTCAAGATCTAATGGACACCTAATAAGTGTTGACAGTTAACTGTTTTGTCCTTGTGGAACTCCTCAGAACACTGCTTGGTCAATGTGACACCCTTGCGGTTTTGTCTCTAATACTATGTACATTAAAACCTCCTATAAGCGGACACTCACGGTTTCGTCGATTTTGTCCGCTCATTGGAGGTGTCCGCTAATGAGAGAGAACTGCGAAATTTTAATATATATTTATTAACGATTTCTGGTGCTTGAGTTATTCCAATATTAAATTTTTCAGCGATTTTTCGTGCTGATAGATGTTCCTTCTCCGAAACGTTAACAACTTCCATTTATTAACGTAAACTAAGAAGTTTTTTACCAGGCGCCATTTCAAAGAGATCTATTACTAACCAACTGAACAATAAAAATATAACACAGCAGTCCGGTCGAATAAAATATGTTGTAATTACGACAGAAGTATTTAATCTCAGCATTAAAACGGAAATAGGTAATTCCCCGGCTTCAGAGTGCGCTGTTGCCGACATACTACATAATATTTATGCCCATGTCGTGCAGCGCTCCATCCTGTTGTTAGAGGTTTGCGTCCGGTTAAGAGAGGTTTCAGAATTTTTTAACCAAAAAAAGTTGTCCGCGTCCGATTATTAAAGTGTCCGGTTATACGAGTGAATTTTACATGTAAAGAAATAGGGAGAAGCTTGGTTCCAACAAATTTGTCCGCCTCAAGGGAGTGTCCGCTTAATAGAGGTGTCCGCAAGAAGAGGTTTTACTCTATATAGTGAGAAAAACCTTGCAAGAAGCGTCATCTACCTAGAGACGAGAGAAACTAGAACAAGAGCAGGCGAAAATAAACTGCTATACATATCGACAATGAGTATATGACCAATATAGAGTGGCAACTGGCAAGCTTTGCAACATTGAGTTTAGTACGCAATATTCAGAGACAAGTACTATGATCTAATGGCATTTATATGACAGAAATGAACCTCGGCACTCGCATATATAACTAAATCGTACTAGTAGTCCCTGAATATTGCGTACTAGACGAAATTATTTCAGCGCCATCTACCCCTCAATGTTGCAAAGCTTGCCAGTTGCCACTCTATATGGGTCATATACTCATTGATATCGATGAATAGCTGCGTTCGGTATTTGCATCTCAGACGCGACGGATTTTTGGTCACGTGATTACAGATAAGTCTCGGCAAATTGGAATTACCGAACATATTGCAACTTACGCCCAGCTATAATTTTGACAAAATATTCCTGTGATTTCGGAAATTTATATAATTTGTTGTCTTCAACATCAAATAATTCAATTTCAATCTTTTTACATAAAAAATAATTTTGTAAACAAAACAAATACCCAACATGACAATCACAATCTCGGATCAATCTGTTTCGTCGGTCAAAAACCACGGAGCAACCAGATTTACGTCCGACTAGTCTGAGCAGAATTACCGAACGATTCAGATCTACCTCCCCTAGATCTAGAGGGAATAAACGAACGATTTCGATCAAAAAGATTAATCCGACGTAAATACCGAACGCAACAAATGAATAACCACAAAAACTTGTTTAATTTTTAAATTCACGAGTACTAAATTTCACGTTTAAAAGAAAACCCTCGTATCCCTAACTCATGGGGTAACCCTCTGTGGGTAAACCGAAGAATCTTTGAGCCAGCATCAGCATCAGTAGCTGTTTACGCATAGCATCAAATCAGTGCGGAGTTTTGGGCAAAGATATAGCTTCAAAACTTTGCCAGATAACATGCAGTCGCGTCGGGCACGCGAAGTTCGCAACATGTAGAAAAGAGGAGTTGCTGAAATGAAGTTGCGTTAGGTCACGAGTTACCCACGTTTATACGTAGTGTTTATGAAGTACGAAACTCTCAAAGTTTTTAAAAAGTGTGTAAAATAAATGGTTTAGAAAAGAAAAAAATATATTAGAGTATATTTTTATAAAATGCAACAGAAAGTGAAAACTTTGGAGTGATATTGTATGTACCTGATTAAAAATTATAATATTCTACTTGGAAGTTGGCTGAACTCTAAGGTATGCTTAAAAAAATAATTTACAGGGTGTTCAAATCGGTCATGATCTGAAAAAAACTTAAATTTAAGAACTAATGGTACATAGTAAAACTGTAGATTCCTTTGATCAAAATATTAAGATTTAGCTACACTTGTTTTTATTAAAAAATTGATATTAACCGAGATACAGAGTGTTAAACTTTATTTTTTATTTCGATTTTCTTTAATAAGTTTTTTACTAATTAATATTTTAGCAAAAAAAATTGAGGTAGGAGGTTTTTTAATTTGATTTCGGTAAAAAATTTGGTGTATATGGTACTGGGTGTTCTTTGGGTCACTACCATTACATTAAAAATCAGTGTAACTTTTTTGTGCCTCGGTGTAATGTCATTATTTTTATGTAAAAAAATTATACTGCTTTGATGTCGCTCAAAGGAACGGTTTTTGAGATTTTTGGATTTAAAGGTTTTATTACATGGGAGAAAGTAATAGGTGAATTGGGCATATCACAAAAGTTTACACGTGCAATTGAAACTTTTAATGTCTAATCTTGAAAAAACCGTTGCGCGGGGTGACAATAAAACATTTTGAGCTTTTTATATAAAAATAATAGGAAAAATCATATTTTTAATAAAAACTGGTATACAGGGAAGCACAAAGAAGTTACACATATTTTAATGTAATTGTAGCAACCCAGAGAATACCCTGTACAATTTAAACTAAAATCGAATTTATCGACCCAAAAAATTCCTCTAAATTTTTGGGCAAAAACGATAATTTATAAACAGTTATTAAGGAAAGTGATAGATGAATTAAATATGTCACAAAAATTTTAGCCGTTGATCTAAGCGACATCAAAACATTATAACTTTTTTACATAAAAATGTTGGGAAAAATCATATTTTAAATAAAAACTGGTATAAACCGAGACACAAAAAATTTACACCAATTTTTAATGTAATGGTAGTGACCCAGCGAGCACCCTGTACAATGTACATCAATTTTTTTTATGAAGAACGCATTGCTTATCCCAAAAAAAACCTGCCCCAATTTTTTTTTTAACATAGTGAGTAGTAAAAAAGTTATTAAAGAAAATATGATCTGATACCTTCCTAGCTAGCCTATTAGCACACTTTATGTGAAGCCATTATAAGGCTTGAAAATAGTTTTTCGTAATTATTTCAGAAACTAAAGCTTTTACGACGTTTTTGGTTATTACATAAATTATTATGCAAAATGTAGTCTACTATATTCCAAAAACTGCATATTGATGCGATGCTTCGTTAAAAAGTTAGCATTTTTTAAATCATTTAATTGTTAAAGAACTTAGCATTAATGGATTTTGACCAAAATCTAATCAGCTCCTAAGAGTGTTAAAAACTACTTTACCTGAAAATTTTATGAAAATCGGTTTAGCGGTTTAGAAGCTATCGTGTGACGGGCAGAAATAATATACACACACACACACACAGACAGACATCACGACGATCTTGCTAAGATAGGTCAAAATACACTTAAATAACGCATTTTTGCTACGCGGGCTAGGAAGGTAAAAAATAATTCAATATTGTGTTATTCGACCTTTTGATGTGTGATGAAGTGTAAACGGAAGGCGGCAACGACTATAAACAAATAACAAAATATTTGTACCATATGATTGATTACCCATAAATAATTAATTCAACAGATAACCATGTAAGGGCAACTTAAGTACTTAAATTGACTTAAATTTGTAATCAATTATCAATAATATACATTAGGTATGGCGTTAATAGGTACTGGGCGTCCTAAATTCTTCTAATCCCCAGTTGATTAATTCTTTGTATCTTTTAAAAGCCTCTTTTTAAAAGTGAAAAAAAAACTTTGATTCACTTTATTTTTCAGGAAATTTTTAATAGTTACTAGACCAGAAAGGTTTTAGTATTATTCGGCGCGGACCTCAGAGTAATAACATTATATTATTATTACTCTAAGGCGCGGACCAACTCATCAAAATCTGAGGGCACGGCAGTTCGGGGCGTAAACTGCTGTACCATGTTTTCTTGGAACATTTCAGCCCATATTTGACCTATCTAAAACTCTATTTTGGAATAAGCTATGAAACTCAAATTTTGCACAGTTTCATGGACTTCGAGAAAGTAGTAGATAAAGTAGTTAAGAAATTTCAGTAAACGTCGAAATTGCCTCTCACTCACTCATGTATAGATCATCAAGATTCTACTCTGTACTTCCAGACATGCTACAAAGCTGAAATGGCAGATTGATAGAAATTATGACCAAACCCTTGGAAAAAATCAAAAAACCCCAAAATTCTAAATTACTCTCCTCATCTATACATGTAAAGTTATGTAAAAGTCACATTGCTCACTTTCAGAAACGCTAGAGAGACGATCTTTGGAAGGCCGATAGGAACTATGATCAAACTATAGAAAAAAATTAAAAAACCTTCAATATTATAATTAACTTCGCTCCTCTATAAATGTTATGTAAAAGTAACTTTGCCCACTCCCAGAAACGCTAGAGAGCTGAGCTTTGGGAGACTGATAGGAAATATGATTAAACTATAGGAAAAAGATGTAAAAATACCAAAATTTTAATTTACTGCTCTCTCACATAAATGTAAAATTATGCAAAAGGGTAAACCCCGGTCTAGGACAACTGGGCGCCGCCAACTCGGTGCCGCCAACTGGGCGCCGCCAACTCGGCGCCGCCAACTGGGCGCCGGGCCAACCCGGCGCCGCCAACTGGGCGCCGGCCAACTCGGCGCCGGACAAAAATTTTTTTTTTTGATAAAATGTGTAGATGAAAAATAAAATATATTATTTATATAAAAACATCTTTAAAAAATCCTTTACGCAATTTTTTACAAGCTTTTATTTAGCTTCAGATGTTCTGTCTAACTATCAATCAAATCTTGTGAAGCGTTTTTGACACACTTCCCATTATCCGATTTGGATGAAATTTGGTACACACGTAGGGGTCCCATGACAATACAACATTAAGAAAAAAATATCCTCCCACCCCTACCCCCACCCCTTTCCATAGAAAATGCGTTTTTGACACCCTTCCCATTATTCGATTTGGATTTTTGTATTTTTTAAGTTTGAGTAAAAAATTTTGTTAAATGACCTCAAGCAACGTAATACTTCAAGTTTGAGACAAATCGGTTGGTAAATAAGAAAATCCGCCATTTTGGATCCGCCATTTTGATTTTTTTAAGTTTGAGTAAAAATTTTTGTTTAATGACTTCAAGCAATGTAATATTTCAAATTTGAGACAAATCGGTTAGTAAATAAGAAAATCCGCCATTTTGGATCCGCCATTTTGATTTTTTTAGGTTTGAGTAAAAAATTTTGTTTAATGACCTCAAGCAATCTAACATTTCAAATTTGAGACTAATCGGTTAGTAAATCAGAAAATCCGCCATTTTGGATCCGCCATTTTAATTTTTTTAGGTTTGAGTAAAAAATTTTCCTAAATGACCTCAAGTAATGTAATATTTCAAGTTTGAGACAAATCGGTTGGTAAATAAGAAAATCCGCCATTTTGGATCCGCCATTTTGATTTTTTTAAGTTTGAGTAAAAATTTTTGTTTAATGACCTCAAGCAATGTAATATTTCAGATTTGAGACAAATCGGTTAGTAAATAAGAAAATCCGCCATTTTGGATCCGCCATTTTGATTTTTTTAAGTTTGAGTAAAAAATTTTTGTAAATGGCCTCAAGTAATGTAATATTTCAAGTTTGAGTCAAATCGGTTAGTAAATAAGAAAATCCGCCATTTTGGATCCGCTATTTTGATTTTTGGATCCGCCATTGTTGTAATAAAAAACGTAAATTGTAGTATTACCAGGTTACCAAACACTACAACTACCAAGATTCAACAGTCGACTTAATAAATTTAACTTTACTTAACAAAAACAAATTTCAAATAAATTAGTAAAAAATAGTCACAAGCTTTTATAAAATGCACTAAAAATTAAAAAATAATTTTCTAACATTCTAATATTATCATATAAATAAAAGCGATGGCCGACTGATGGAAATGGAAAAAAAAGGATATTTCTTTTTTAATGTTGTATTGTCATCGGACCACTATGTGAATACCAAATTTCATCCAAATCGGATAATGGGATGTGTGTCAAAAACAAATTTTTCTATGGAAGGGGGTGGGGGTAGGGTTGGGAAGATATATTTTTTTAATGTTGTATTGTCATCGGACCACTATGTGAATACCAAATTTCATCCAAATGGGATAACGGGAAGTGTGTCAAAAACACATTTTTCTATAGAAGGGGTGGTGGTAGGGGTGGGAGGATATTTTTTTCTTAATGTTGTACTGTCATGGGACCACTACGTGTGTACCAAATGTCATCCAAATTAGTTTAGTTAGTTAGTTAGTTAGACAGAACATCTGAAGCTAAATAAAAGCTTGTAAAAAATTGCGCAAAAGATTTTTTAAAGATGTTTTTATATAAATTGGCGCCCAACGTGGGGCCTATTAAAATACGTTGGATGACATTTGTGGCAGCTTAAAGACTTTGCTGCCATTTTGTGACACTGTAATTAGAACATAACAATTTGCCAACTTGTGACACGACAAAAACCACTGAATAATTAAACAAATATCTGGAAGCAGAACTGTACTTTCCAGCTAGGTAAAACATTGATATGCCCGGTAACTTTTATACAGTGGAGAAGGGGGGGGGGGGTTCAGAAATAAGAAAATTTTACGTGCGCCACAGTGTTTTAATATCAATATTTTACAAAGAAGATCTTAATTAAAATACAGTTCAACCCAAACGTTGTAGCCAAACAATGAAATTCTACTTACTTCCAAGGCTTCCAGAATATTTGTGTAATTAAAAAACCAAAAAAAAAAAAATAAACAGAATAAAACTCTAAAAGATTGAATTAAGATGACAAAACTAGAAGCACTTTACATGTAGATGGACTCCTTTAACAGGTCATAGTGTACCTACATCTGAGTCAGTAGTGTGAGACTCAGTTATATAAATGATTGTCAAAAAAAAATACACTTCCAAAATCGTTCCATCATAGGGGAGATCCGGACCAAATATCTGCTGTCATCATTCTACGTTGGGTAGAATGAGACAGACAGCAACCCAGCCCGAGATCCACCCCATGAGGTAAAACAGTGTAAAGAAACCGCTAAAAAATATAACCTCATCTCTCTTTTGTCTCTGCAAAGTTGGTTCACTGGATTGTACAAATAACACAAAAATTTAGTTCATCTTGTATATTTTAATTTGAAAACTAGGGGTAAAAATAGCAAATTATTACGAAGAAAAAAATAAAGGTGAAGCCAAGTTGAAACAAACTCTTTCAATGGTACAGTACAATTCAGATAAATAGTTATGCCGCAAAATTTTGGTCATGACGTCATACCTTATCATACCTTATCTTGCGTTTACAAGAAAAGCAAAAGTGTACTTAACGATATATGGAAAATTATATGAAAATAAAAATTATAGCTAAAGCTTGCTCCTACCTTGGTCCTTGATTATTGTATGAATAAATGTGTGCTGCTCTGGTTTGTTCTCCTCCTGCTACTCCGGGTTCAATTCTGCCCGCGTCTCCCCTCCTGACTAACTAGCACATGGTACTAGGGCAGCACGTGGTTTCGAATGTGTACTGGATCTTTGCCCGAGCGTAGAACCCTGTGGAAAATGAAATGTTTCAGTTTCCTGGAATTCGTCAATTTTGCACGAAGTTCCCCTACACCGAGTAACTTAAATCGAGAACCCCATGTCGACTCAATAAAATAAAGCAGATTTAAACAGATGAACTAAAATAACCCTAACGTACCTTTCCCAGGGTTACAACTGGCTACACCTGGCTTCACACCAGCGTCCAGCCCAACTGTCCCGTGGAATTGACAGGGCTGTAGACAAAGGAGAAAAACAATATATAGTTTTTATCCAAAACGTGGTCTTAAAAAAAATAAAAACTCCAAAAATTTCCCATGTCTCTTGTCGAAAAAGTACATTTTACACGGAAAATAATTACAATTTGGGAGGCAAATATTATCTTGAGGAGTTCTCAAATAATAAAAAATGAAAAAAATAAAATCGAACTGACCACTACTCTTCCCGTACAAATGGCGTAGGCCGCCTTAAATCCCCTTCAAAAGGGTATGAGCGTCACTTCAGGATTCGCCTTAACACGACGGACTCACTTCTACAGTTTCTGGGATATCTCCTACAATCGCTGCAGTGCCAATAACCAAAAACAAAGGCGATCCCAGAAACTGTTGTCGACCCAGCCAAAATTCGTTAGCAAGAGACCAGGCACTCCGTCGAGGATAAAAAAAATGAAGCCACCGAAAACCGTTCGTAGATTTGGTGGGGAGTGGGGACGGTAAAACGCATAGTACCAACCTAATTTTCCCGGTTAGATTCAAATAAGGATGCAACCCTATTTATAAAAAAAAACTTTTTCGCCAAAAAATCTCTACTTCGGTTGCAAGACTGGAAGAAAAACCCGCGGTTTTCAAACTAACCAATGAGGAAATACACCAATAGTTCTATACCGGTATATAGGGGCCAGCACCGACCAAGGGGACATTAAAAATAGGTAAAACGCGCATTGAGGTGTTGTCGGATCTATTTCCACGGTTGAAATTTATATAACAAGGACGTCGAGACACCCTCCATACATAGACCGAACATTTGCCTACCGGACCCCCGCCAACATATCAAGTAGGAGAAGAATAACCAGACGGACTGTAAGAAGCTCAGCATTGAAATCATCAACTGTAAAATCAATTACTGAAGATCAGGGCATGCATCAAACCCAGGAATATTCGAACACTCAACCAATTCCCATATGAGCAAAGCTATACTGAGTGTAGAATTTAGTTGTATTTTAGTTACAGTCTTAGTCAAATGTTTCCTTTGCTCTGTATAAATGTTTTCTCTAAGATTCATATGGTTTGACGCCATTTTTGTAAAACATTTCTACATTAATAAAGTTGTTTCTGAACCTGAACCTAAAAATACACACTGAACTACTGCTTAAACTCGGCACAAGAGTGTTCAGATGTTAACTCACACGATTTCGTTTATTCTTTTAGTCTTGGTTTTTATCCCTCGTTTATCTCCCATTTACAAAAGTGCATAACTCGTATTTATTTTATCTTCTCCTCATCAAATTAATAAAGATATCAAAGTGGGCGGAGCCTCGGTTGTTACTGGTCAAACCGTGAACCTAAATATGTTTTCGTGCTATCAAAACTAGCTAATCCGTGAAGGATATGAGGTTCGGATTGTCCCAATATCCTCGAAAATAAACGTAAGGGAATGAAATGTTCATCTAAATGTTTCCTTCCTGTTACTGAAACCATTTGTGATGCGGCAACGCCGCCATTCCCCAGCTGTTTAATTTCATGAACGTCAAATAAAATTACGAAAATGCAGGTAAACAAAACAATCGAAAGTTTTTATGTGATTTTTAAAGAACTGTGACCTTAAATTCCAATTACGATGTCCAGATAATGCGATGTGCGTAGTGTCCACAGTAATTCGATGGAATGCCTCCTTTTAAGGTAACTTCCTAGACATTATATAACCTCCAAACCTAGCTCTATAAAATACCCTTAATTTGTGTACAGAAAGACGAGTCGAAGAGCCTTGATTATTTACCTGAATAAACAAATATGTAACGTTGCCTTAAACGTAAAAATGACACGTTACAAAATAATATATTTTATTTTTCATCTACACATTTTATTAAAAAAATTTTTTTTAGTCCGGCGCCGAGTTGGCCGGCGCCCAGTTGGCGGCGCCGAGTTGGCAGCGCCCAGTTGGCGGCGCCCAGTTGTCCCATTCCGGGTAAACCCATATCAAATCAACCAGTCAATTGTTTCGACCATCCCCGATTTTGATGATTTTTGGTACACTTATTCCGCCCCTAGAAAATCTCAGAAATCCAAAATTTTAGATTTTTTTGGGTCACTAGTTTTTGTGTTATGAATTTTTGAAAATTAAAAAAATGGTCAATTTGGCTCTTACAGGCGTTCACGTAAATAGTAATATCTTGAAAACTATTAAATTTAAAGAAAAGTGTTGTAGCTTAGTTTAAAGGTAAACTCGGCATACTTTTTTTTTAAATTTCTAAAAAACAGTATTTTTGATTTTTTTTCTTTTTTGATATTTTTTACCTTATTGTATTCCCAACATATATTCCAAATTTTTGGATGGAGAAATGATGGGTTCCTGTTAAAATACTCTGCCAATATATGGGCCCCTAAGCTCACACTAGGTACTATAGTTATAGTGTACGTGTGAGCTAATATAACTAAAAACTGAAATATATCTTATTCAACTCCAGAACCGAACCGAAGCGAACCGAACCGAACCGAACCGAACCGAACCGAACCGAACCGAACCGAACCGAACCGAACCGAACCGAACCGAACCGAACCGAACCGAACCGAACCGAACCGAACCGAACCGAACCGAACCGAACCGAACCGAACCGAACCGAACCGAACCGAACCGAACCGAACCGAACCGAACCGAACCGAACCGAACCGAACCGAACCGAACCGAACCGAACCGAACCGAACCGAACCGAACCGAACCGAACCGAACCGAACCGAACCGAACCGAACCGAACCGAACCGAACCGAACCGAACACAAGCCATGTTTTGACTTAAACTCAAATTTTTGAAATCTACCCCCACCCTTAAAAAAAAACAAAAACTAAAATGTATTTTGTTAAACTCCGGACTCAATTACCTTTCGTTTGATATCAAACACGCCATATTTTCACTTAAACTCTAATTTTTAAAATATACCCCCACCCTTTTTTTTTAAATAAATTAAAATTTATTTTGTTTAACTGCAGACTCAATTACCTTTCGTTTAATATCACACACGCCATATTTTCACATAAACTCTAATTTTTGAAATCTACCCCCACCCTTTTATTTGATTTGTGTTCGGTGGATTTTGTTCATTTTGGGATGGGACCATCTCGACCCAAGACCTAGCCTAGGTACCAAATTTCATTAAAATCGGCCAAGCGGTTTTTGAGTTATGCGCGTTGGTCGTTACAGACAGACATACAGACACACAGACAGACAGACAGACAGACAGACAGACAGACAGACAGACAGACAGACAGACAGACAGACAGACAGACAGACATACAGACATACAGACAGACAGACAGACAGGCAGACAGACAGACAGACAGACAGACAGACAGACGGCGCAACAAAAAAGTTTCAAAATCATCTGAAACGCAAAGATATATAAAAAAATTTGAAATCGGAGCAACTTTTTTTTTCTCGAAAAAATTAGGATCACCATAGCTCACACTACTATAGTATAGTATAAGTGTGAGCTAAAAATAATAACAATAAAATCCTGCATAAGAAATTATATGCATTGAGCATGTTCGGTTTCCATAAAAAACCGCTTTATTTTTCTTTTATTTTTGAATTTTACTTTTATTTTTCCTATTTTTCATGGACTAAAATTTTGTCTTGAACAGAAAATTATTAGTCTTAAATTTATATTAATCCTAATTAAATGGGTCAACTATTAGTCATTATAAAATTTACCTAAAGCAAAATTGCATTAAAATGCGAGAATTAAACGCAAAAAAGGTAATTTCTATTCTAAATTTAAAAATTATCATTTTATTTCTTATTTCTTTATTTTTATATACTTTGGCACTACAAGCGTCCTCTATCGTGTTTTTCACATATCCCTAAAATTTAAAATATAGTGATATGGTTTCCTATAGAGGGTGAAGAGAGACAGACAAAGTTTCATTGCGTAACTATGTTTTTGAAGGTGACTTTTGAATTTGTTTCTGTTTTTCCATTTTTTTTCCATTTCACCATGTTAAACCGGGAACAAGTAGCAGCCGCTTACACACATGACTAGTTGTAGGTTACTTAAACACCCTACCAAGTTTCATTGCGTAACTATGTTTTTGAAGGTGACTTTTGAATTTTTTTATGTTTTTCCATTTTTTTTCCATTTCACCATGTTAAACCGGGAACAAGTAGCAGCCGCTTACATACATGACTAGTTATAGGTTACTTAAAGACCCTACCAAGTTTCATTGCGTAACTATATTTTTAAAGAGGACTTTTAAATTGTTTTGGATTTTTTATTTTTTTCCAAATTTCTCAAATACTCCATTTCTTAATAAAAAAAGTAATTTTCAAGGTTTTTGCAGCTTCCCAATGAAATAATTTTTGAAAATATACTTTTTTGTTAGGCTGCCAAATGTGGCTGCTAACTTCACATTTTGGCTGCTGTAAGTGGCTGCTAACTTCACACTTTGGCTGCTGTAAGGTGGCTGCTAGTTTCACACCAATGGCTGGTGGGCCGATATATACATGGGGAGATATAAACATCTGCTATTTGTTTTGATTGTAGTTTGGCGATTTTGTATTTTTTTTTTGTAAAAACTAATAAACTGTGTTTAGGCACGTTACATTTAATTTTTAAAACAAACAAAACATTTGGAAATAAATATCAGTGGCCATTAATCATGTTAAAAAATATGTAACAAAACCTAGAATAAACAGATAGAAGAGAAATTACTTTTAAACAATTTGTGAGAACAACCCTAAAGTTTGATTCATAGTACCGTGAAGTAAGCAGTATGAAGTGTGCAGTAAGAAATAAAAATGGTTCCTTTTTTACTGCTAAGTTATTACTGTCAAGTTTGAACAACAGGATGTTTGTGGGATAGTTTCTTATGTCTGACTGCTTACTTTACAGAACTATGAATCTAGTTTAAGTGGTAACATGTTAATTTTAACTTTAAATGAACTTACCCTTTTTTCTATCTATCTATTCTATTTAGGCTTCGTCAATCTTTGGCCAAGTTCTCCCGTTTACAATACATTTGTTCCATCAATCGTCTTTCTGTCTGATAATATGACCGGCAAATTTCCATTTTAATTTTGCTAGTTCTGCTCTGACATCCCTTACTTTTGTTTTATTTCTTATCAATTCATTCCTTTTTCTATCTGTTAGCTTTACATGTAACATTTGTCTTTCCATTGATCTTTGGGCTTTTGTTACCTTATCCATGTTTGATTTTGTAAGTGTCCATGTATGGGATTCATAGGTAAGTACAGGAAGGATACATTGGTTATACACTTCCGTTTTGAGGTACTGAGGATATTTTTTATTTCTTAATATGTAGCTTAATTTACCGAATGCTGCCCAGGCCAATCTTACTTGTCCCTTGATTTCAGCTGTTTGCTTTTCTTTTTTCAGTTTAATAATTTGCCCCAGGTCCTATATATTCCTCTACTTGTTCTATTTTCTTTTAGATTGATTGATATTATCAGCATATCGTGGTGGTTCAGAATTGTCCGTTTACTTTGATGCCTATTTCTTCCCAATCTAAGCTCTTAAAAACATCTTCTAGGGATTGGTTAAATAATTAGGGAATATTGTGTCACCCTCACACCTCTTCTTATGCGGATTGGCTTGGTTCCTCTGTGGATTTTGATTGATGTTCTTGCTTTACTATATATATTGGGTATAAAGTCTGTATATCTGTGATCTATTCGGCTATTAATTAAAGATTTTTTACTGCCCAGTGCTCAATGCTATCGCAAGCTTTTTCGAAGTCTATAAACGCATTATATATTTATATATATTTCCACACCCTCCCTTTCTTCAATTTTTTTTTCACCTGTCGTCAGGATTTTCTCTTACTGGAGGTTTGGGGTTTGACATATACTCGGGTTGAGATTCAAATAGCCGAGGTATTGCCCCATTGTTTAACTTAGGGAATGTTAGTGGCACCTCCTTTTGTACTCCCTCTTTATCCCTAATTATCCTTTTTTTTTACGGGTATGCGCACTCGCAAGGAGATCCCTATCACGCTCGAGAAGCGGCAAGTGCGCGGAAATGTTGGTGTGTGTTGGTTTTGAAACGGTTCAGGTTGTAACCTGCAGGGGAAACTGTCGCAGGAAGTTTATTCCACAGCGATGCTGTTCTCCAGAGATATGAATTCTGATATAATGAGGTTCTTGGTGCCTCTATTTTGACAATAAATTGATGGTTACCGTGTGTTTGACGTGTTCGCCTAGTAGGTGCTACTCCCGGGGGGATCATACGTGCCAACTCTTCAGAGCATTTTCCGTGATAATACCTGTAGAAGAGAGAAAGATCACCCACAGTTCTTTGATGTTCGAGACTATCCAAGCTACGGGTAAGTGCGGGGTCATTGATCAGCTTGATAGCTCGTTTTTGCACGGTGTTCAAAAGCATTAAGGTATGTTTGGGTGCCGCACTCCATATATGTGAGCAGTACTCCATAGTTGGTCGAATCTGGGCTTTGTAGAGTGTCAGCAGTTGGCTTGGTGTATACAGATGTCTTGTACGAAATAGTACCCCAAGCTTTTGGGACGCCCTTTTAGCTATATCTGCCACGTGACTGTGCCAAGACATGTTGGTCTCTGCAGTGACTCCTAAGATGTTCAACTGGCTCTGCAATGCGACAGCACTTCCAGATAGCATGATGTTTGGCTCACCGGTGCTGGTCTTTTTGAAAACAGGGCTGCTTGGGTTTTCTGCGTGTTGAACTGTACAAGGTTTTTGTTGCCCCAGTCCTCTATTATCTCTAAGTCGTTATTTATCTGTGATATTTCAGTTATTCTAAGGTAATGGAATTCACGTGCGGAGAGACATGTGGGTGGTATGACTGAGAAGACTACATTGCCATCATCTGCAAAGCAATAAAGTGGATTTACTGTTTTATCTATGAGATCATTTATGTAAATCAGAAAAAGTGTTGGCGAAAGGATTGCTCCCTGTAGCACACCAGCATTTATTTGGTAAGAGTTGGAGTTCCGGCCATCCAGTGCAACATAAATGGATCTATCCTTAAGGTAACTTTCAAACCAAGTGCAAAGTCTCGGCGACAATCCCGTTGCTTTGAGCTTGTTGAGCAGATTTTCATGCCAGACTTTATCGAATGCTTTAGATATATCTAAGGCAATTGTTCTTGTTTCACCTCGCAACTCAATCGCTTTTTGCCATAAGTGAGTGTGTCCAAAATTCACTCGCCTTTGTAAATATACTTTTGGGTATAAGAATTTTGTTTTATTTTAATATTTTTCTCGCGTTTATACGTTCGTATTTGTCTTTAAGAATTTTGGCGAATGCGATTGAAAACTTTATTTATTTTACTTTCTGAGCATGTTCAATTGCATCTTCGCGCACTCAACCAGTTGAATTTGTACATTGGGGGTGTGCGCGCTTCGATATATGACAATTGCTGTCGAAAAATCACTTCTGTGTGAAAGACGTCACAAACAACACGCTGCAAAAACAGGGGTAAGTGCATCTTCAACTGTTCGTAATTATTTTCAGTTCAGATTTCATAATTAATTAAATTATTCGCAGGTGATTGGTAAACTAATTTTATGAACCAGCAATCTAATTAATTTTTCGCTTTATACCAATCATTTTTGGCCCTACGAGCCGAACGCGTTTGAAAGTTTTTATTCGCTTCGCTAATAATAAAAAGTATAATAGGTTTTTTTTTTTTCAACGTGTTTTGGTTTTCCGTCTTTGACGATTTATAAATAGGTAATTTGTTTCGGAGAAATAAATTCAAGATCATTGAATATGAGCTTATCATTCCAGTTTTTTTCTTTAACATTCTTTCCTAAAATGAGTAGTAGGTTTTAGGCAGGTTACATATACATAAACAATTGCACGTAATTTATCGGCATATGATATAGGCTTACCAGTAGGTCCTATCTGCATTTTATTTTATTACTGCTGCTTTAGTTTAGAACTTTTATTGCAGCTTTATGGGTGCCATAGTATTATTTATTGTGTAAAGAGGTTTATAATTTAAGCTTCTTACTTGCCTATATTTACAAATTATTGGGATCGCTAGTAGATAACTCGCTATTGCATGTCGCTAAGTTAATTAATTATCGCTACTTCGCACCGCGCAATTCCCCTTAACTATTAAAAAATATTTCGCTTTTATTTATTAGTAAATATAAATAAATAGTTCGTTTTCGCTCTTATTAACTAACAAAGGTAAATAAATAATTCGCTATTTTCACCGTTACTTAATTTATAAAAATTTATTAATTCGCTAAAATAATATGGTTAAATTCAATTAAAAATTATATTATTAATAATTCGCTTTCCCTTTTATTTATTAGTATCACTAAATAAATTGATAATTTTACCAATAATTGATTTTAATAAATTGATTTTATTTGGCTAAATTGTTAAAAATACCGCGTAATATCCCTAAATTGCTAAAAATAATTAAAAATTTAGTTTTGCTTTTCTTTATTATACCCATCTGCATTAAATAAAGGATCATCATGTCCGCGGCTAAGATTAAATCGTATAAGACCCTTCGCACAATGTGTCATAATCAAATGAAAGAATTAAAAACTTTTGCTGACTCGGCTTCTGATGCTGACGAGACGGCTAAACTTCAGTTTAAAATTATGTACGCTCAAATTGATCAAGTGGTTAACGATTTTGCTAAATATCATCAAAATCTTATATCTTTAATGTCAGCGACCGACGATTTTGAAATTGATACCGAAGAAGGAGTGAGAAAAGACTTTGAATACTTACGATCTTACAATTACGCTAAGTATACCGCGCTGTTTGAAAAGCCAACACTGAAGGTTGAAACCGACGCATCCTCTGCTTCGGGACTATCTAGTGGTAATCGACCGCCAAACTTGACTAATTTGAAAGTTCCAAATTTTTCGGCGATATTAGACAATTTAGAAATTTTATGGACATGTTTAATGCGCTAGTTGACAACACAAATATTTCGAATATAGAGAAATTTAACCATCTTTTAAACTCCCTAGAGGGACCCCCGCTAGCACTGGTGCAATGCACACCTTTAGCCGCCGCTAATTATTCAATTGCTCTCGAATCGCAAAAAAACCGCTACGATAACAAACGGCTTATTGCTTTTTCACATTTAAAAACAATGGATAATGTTCCTTACGTAACAAATTCTAAAAATTCAAAACAATTGCGCACACTAGTTGACGTATATAGTGAAAATCTCTCCGCCCTTAAGGTACTTGGTTTTCCCACAGATGATTGGTCTTTTTTGCTATACTATAATTTCAGTAAACATTTAGATCAGGAGACCATGACGCGATTTGAACTTGAACTTAATGATCCATCTCAAGTTCCTACTTTTGACGATTTAAAGAATTTTGTACTAAAACGATGTAACGCTATAGAAGCGGTAGAATTTTCAACTAAAACTGATTTTTCTTCACCTTTAAAAACAGACACAAAAAATAGATTTTCTTCTAATCAGTCAAAACCTAGACAAACTTCTGCATTTTTTGGTAATGAAAGTCGAAATAATAATACAAAGTTAAATAATTCAAATCAATCTTGTCTTTTATGTCAATCACGTGACCATAATATTTACAGATGCTTAGAATTTAAAAATAAAAATTCCTCTGAACGTTTTCAGTTAGCTAAAGACAACAACTGGTGTCCTAATTGTTTAAGTGGGCAACATAACCTAGCTTTATGTCAATCGCAGTCTGTTTGTCGTTACTGTCAATCTAATAGACATCACTCTCTTTTACATATTTTTAAAAATAACAACAATTACAGTCCACATACTTCTAACCGCACGAATCTTGAAAATAATTACAATTCTAATGTACGACCCCCCTTTTATAATTCGCAATACAATAACCCGCAAAGTTCTTCACAAAATAATTCGCCTGCTTTTAATGGTAATATCTCGCCTCAGCAAAATAATTCGCCAACCTCTCGCGCTTTTCAGCAACCGCCACAAACAGGTATGGAAAATTTACCTCAAAATTCGCAAAATACCTTAAATTACTTCTCCAATTCGCACGCTCAGAATACAATTTTATCTACCGCTATTATCGAGGTTATGGATTCTCGTGGCATTTTTCAAAAAGCTAGGGTTATTCTTGATTCTGGCTCAGAATGCAGTTACGTCTCTTTGAAGTTTTTCAAAAAACTTTCACTTCCACGCTATAGTTTATCCCTTTCTATTCAAGGATTAGGATCTATGAATGAAGTTACCTCTCAGGGAGGAGTAACTTGTATTATCAAACCGTATAATCAAACGGAACCACGCATGTCAGTCGACGCTGTGATCTTACCCAAGTTATGTTCGGAAATTCCTAGCACTTATTTAGGTAATATAGATACTTCTGATTTTCAAAATGTACCCCTCGCGGACCCTACGTTCCAAGAACCCGCTAATATTGATTTTCTTTTGGGCGCTGATATTTTTCCCTATATTTTACGCGAAGGGCGCATTGATAATGGCCCCAACAAACCAATTCTTCTTAATAGTATTTTTGGCTATATTATTATGGGAAAAAATAAAAATAATAAAATTAAATCGCAATCACATTCAACCGCTTTATTTTGCTCTGTAAATGAAACCGATTCACTATCGCTAGACCACGCTTTAAAACGCTTTTGGGAATTAGAAGAGCTACCTAAAGCAAATTTTTGCTCGCCCTCCGATATTCTTGCCGAGAAAAGCTTTGTTGAGACTCACTGTAGAGACGAAACAGGGCGATATATGGTAGAACTACCTTTCCAAGATAATACGCCTCCGCAATTTGATTTTCATGCAACGCGCTCATTGGCTTTAAGAAGATTTTTTTCGCTTGAAAAACGCTTAATTTTAAATCCTAATATTTATAAAAAATATTCAGATACTATTCAAGAATATATTAACAATGATTATCTTGAAATTATTCCTGACGAAGAAATAAATAAAAACTCTTTTTACTTACCCCATCATTGCGTAGCCAAGGGTGACAATATTCGAATTGTTTTCGACGGATCGTCTCGTCCAAATCAAAATTCACCCTCGCTAAATGACACCCTTCTTACGGGGCCAGAACTTCAAAAGGAAGTTTTTGCTCTACTTCTCAGTTTTCGTATTTCTTCTGTGGTCTTTACTTGTGATCTTAAAAGCATGTTTACACAAGTTTTAATTGCCCCTATTCATAGGGATTTTCAAAGAATAATATGGAGATTCACTCCCAACGAGCCCATAAAAGGCATGCGTTTTAAACGGGTCACTTTTGGTCTGAGCTCTTCTCCATATCTCGCTAACCGCGTCATTACTCAATTAGCACAGGATGAAGGAAACAAGTTTCCTCAAGCTCGTGAGGTACTCAAAACCTCAATTTACGTTGATGATTTAATTTGTAATGCAAATAACCTCTCAGAAGCTAGAAATTTACGCGATCAACTTATAGAACTATTGGGAAACGGTGGGTTCGAACTTAGAAAATTTGCAAGCAACAATAAGTCATTTTTACAAGACCTTCCGGAGTCTTACTTGCACTCAAACTCGTTTAATTTCGATTCAGAATCTGAAACAATAAAAATTTTAGGCTTACAATGGATTCCTTGTAAAGATATTTTTACCTATCGCGTAGATCCATTGGAACGAGAATGTACAAAACGCACGATTCTGTCAGAAATTGCAAGATGCTTTGATCCACTAGGATGGCTCTCACCTCTGAGCCTGTTCTCCAAAGATCTATTGCAGCTTCTGTGGAAACAAAAATATGACTGGGACCAAGAAGTTTCCCCCTTTATACGCCAACGTTGGTTAAAATATAAATCTGAGTTAGGCCTTATTCAAAACTTTTCTTTACCGCGACGTTTTATTATTGATAATTTTACAGAATGTCAACTTCACGCTTTCTGTGATTCGTCAGAAAAAGCTTACGCTAGTATAGCGTATTTTCGCGTTTTACAAAATAATAAAATCTGCACTTTTCTCATTGCTGCTAAAGCAAAAATCGCTCCGGTAAAAACAATTTCAATCCCGAGATTAGAGCTAGTAGCCGCTGTTTTACTGGTTGATCTTGTTTCCGCAATTTTAAAAATTCTAGGAGATAAAATTAAAATTTCTAAAATTTTCGCGTGGTCAGATTCCACAATCGCTCTTAGCTGGATTAAAAATCCCCCTTATAGATACAAAACATTTGTCGCCAACCGGGTTGCGAAAATTCAAAATAAACTACCAGCTGCAATATGGCAGCATGTACGCACAAATGATAATCCCGCAGACTGTGCAACAAGAACTTTGTTGCCGTCAGAATTGTTAAATACGCCCCTTTGGTGGTGCGGTCCAGATTGGCTTTCAATGCCTGATGAGCATTGGCCACCAAGCATCTATTCTGAACCATTGGATTCGGACGAAGTTCTTGGTGAAGAAAGGAAAATAACTTTGGTCGCATTTACAGAAAACAAGTTTTTTGATATTCTTTTAAACAAATATTCTTCGCTTTCTAAAATTCAAAGGATAATCGCTATCTGGTATCGTTTTATCTGCTTTAAAGGAAATCTTGCTTATCGTACTGGACCCATAGTCCTGTCAGAACTTAATCTCGCTCTTATTTTTCTGATCAGGCATGTTCAAACAGTCACATTTTCTCAAGAAATCTCAAATATTAATGCGAAAAAACGCATTTCAAAGCCTTTTAGAAAGTTAGACGCTTTTCTTGATAATAAAAATATATTGCGGGTTGGAGGTCGCCTCCGATATTCTGATCTTTCATATGACCAGAAACACCCGATTCTTTTACCACGACAACATAGATTAACTACGCTCCTCATTGAACACTATCATAAATCTTATTTGCACCCAGGTTTGCAAACTTTACAGTTCTTAATTTTTCAAAATTTCTGGATATTATCTCCTAAGCGGGCGATAAGAACCGTTATCGCTAACTGTAAAAATTGTTGGCGACTTAATCCGAAACCTTTTGAACCAAAAATGGGAAACTTACCCAAATTACGCATATCTGCTGTCAAAAGTTTTACCGTAGTCGGTTGTGACTATGCGGGTCCAATATCCATATCATTAAGCAGAAAAGTTCGCGGAAATAAAACGCTTAAGGCTTGGATCTGCATATTCGTTTGCTTCTCTACCAAGGCTCTTCATATCGAATTAGTTTCGGATTATTCTAGCGAAGCTTTTCTGTGTGCTTTAAGGCGTTTTATGGCACGTCGAGGAAGGGTCTCAAAAATAATATCAGACCAAGGAACTACGTTTAAGGGTGCAAATAAGGAATTACAGATAATATTTAAACAAGCGGCAGCCGCGGAATCCATTGAGTGGTTTTTTCACCCCCCAGGGGCGCCACACTTTTCTGGATTAGCAGAAAGTGGAGTAAAGGCGGTAAAAACGCATTTGTATCGCGTTATCGGAAGCCAGATTTTAACGTACGAAGAGCTTTATACGGTCTTAGTACAAGTGGAAGCGCTATTAAATTCTAGACCATTGTCTCCTTTATCTAGCGACCCCAATGATTTGTCTGCGTTGACACCAAATCATTTTTTGACTCTAGAACCTGTTTGTAGTTTACCCGATCCTGATGTAACCAGTATCAAACTAAACCGCCTCTCTAGATGGCAGATGATCCAAAGATTACATCAGGATTTTTGGGCGCGTTATTCTAAGGAATATTTACATACACTGCAGCAGCGGTCCAAGTGGCTGGAACCCACTTGTCCCGCCCCTGCTATAGGTACTATGGTACACATAAAGTCGGATAATTTACCACCGACAAAATGGTCGCTTGGTAGAATTATTGCCCTTCACCCAGGTGAAGATCAAATCTCACGTGTTGCCACTGTGCGCACTGTCTCAGGAATATTTCAAAGACCTCTGGTAAAGCTATGTCCTTTACCGATGGACTTTGAACCTGAAAACATTTAAAAATTACATCAATGTAATTTTTAGGCGGGCAGAATGTCCAAAATTCACTCGCCTTTGTAAATATACTTTTGGGTATAAGAATTTTGTTTTATTTTAATATTTTTCTCGCGTTTATACGTTCGTATTTGTCTTTAAGAATTTTGGCGAATGCGATTGAAAACTTTATTTTATTTTACTTTCTGAGCATGTTCAATTGCATCTTCGCGCACTCAACCAGTTGAATTTGTACATTGGGGGTGTGCGCGCTTCGATATATGACAATTGCTGTCGAAAAATCACTTCTGTGTGAAAGACGTCACAAACAACACGCTGCAAAAACAGGGGTAAGTGCATCTTCAACTGTTCGTAATTATTTTCAGTTCAGATTTCATAATTAATTAAATTATTCGCAGGTGATTGGTAAACTAATTTTATGAACCAGCAATCTAATTAATTTTTCGCTTTATACCAATCAATTATACATATGTAAGTAAATCGCCAGTTGACCTATATTTTCGAAATCCGTATTGCTTGTCGTTGAAAATTTTGTACTTTTCCAAGTACTTGGTTAGGCGATTGTTCACAACTCTTTCCATTACTTTTGATATCACCGGAAGTAGAGCAATTGGTCTATAGTTTAACGGATTTGTCTTTTTTCCTTTCTTTGGAATGGGTTGTACTGCGGCAGACTTCCATGATGATGGATATACTCCTTGCCTATAAGAAAAATTGAATAATTTTGCGAAAGTTGGGGTGAGTTCGCTAGCACAATTTTTGAGTACTATCGCGGGAATGCCATCTGGACCCATTGCTTTGTTTGTATCCAACTTTTTAAGGGATTTTCGTATTTCTCTGTGACAAAAGGGTACCTCTGGCATACCGTGGGAAACCCTTTCAATGAACGGTGGAGTTTTTCCATTTGGCATTGTTAGGTTTGAATTGGAGGAAAAGATTTTGGCCAGCATATTGGCTTTTTCCTCTGATGTTGTGGCTAAGTGAGTATTTTTTTCTGTAAGTGGTGGTATGGATGACTTGGTGAAGTTTGATCCAACGGCTTTTGCAAGAGACCAAAAGGACCTAGAACTACTTGGACAATTCAGCAACCTGTTTTTTATTCTTTGATTGTATGTTTCTTTGGCGGCGTCAATAGTAATTTTGCAACTATTTCTGGCTTCTATAAATTCTGTGTGGTTTTGAGCGGTTTGTTGTCGTCTCTAAAGGTTATATGCTCTGTGTTTTTTCTGTACAGCCGTTTGACACTGGCTGTTGAACCAAGGTTTTGCATTAGCTCTGCGTTTTATTGTATGTGGGATATATGCATCCATTCCAGATAAGATTACTTTTGTTATTTCATTACAGCAAATAGTGGGATCAGCTGTTTTAAAGCAAACCTCTTGCCATGGAAAATCCAGGTAAACTGTTTAAGGTCATTCCATTTTGCCGATTTATAGTGCCACATTTTACGAGGAAGTGATTGTTGGCTTGGCGGTATGAACATTTCGCACTTTGTTCTTATAAGTTTATGATCGGATGAACCAAGTGGGGGATCTACTTGAATTGTGTACAAGTCAGGATTTGTAGTTAGGAACAAGTCTAAAAGCGCTGCAAATTCACCCCTTTCTGAGATACGGGTAGGTTCATCGACAAGCTGCGTTAGACCACAACTTATGGCAAAAGCTTCTGCTTCCCTGCCTTCATTATCTGTTTTGTTGTGGTGTTTTAGCCAGGGTATATTGTGGCCGTTGAAATCGCCTAAAAAACAATTTCTACGTTTTGTTCCAAATTTGAGTTTAAGTTGAATGTTTTTACGTTACCATAACAAATCTACTTATAGCAGAGAATATGGAATGCTGCACTGGGTTTTTCTGATGTTAAATTTTGTCTTTTCAACTACAGTAGGAATATATTTGCAAAGAATCGTTTGTACTGAAAGCGGAAATTATCGTCTAGGCCTCATTTTTCGATCGGTCAATCAACCAATTCTATTCTTTGGTAACATTAAGGTGTCCGCAGACTGCCGTAAGCTAACGTAAATACGTAAGCTCCTAACGTGACCTTGACGACGGTGTGACGAAGTGCGCTTGCGTATCTGTCAAATCTCATGCTTACGTAAAAATACGTAGCACAACTTAAACTATCTGGTATCTAACCGGTCGACGCCCAATGAGTAAAAAGCGTCTACCACCTACAATCTCGGTTCTAACAACGTCTCTGATGTCAAAATGTTTCCAACAAACCACTGAAGATGCAGTTACAACATAATCTTCTCTGTGTATGGCCTGAAGCCAAGCAATTTTTAGGTCATTTTCTTTTGGGAAGCTAAAAGTTGTTTCGTGACCCTCTTCATTAATCATAGATGCATCATTACTTTTGCAACCGGGTACACAACACTTTCGCGGAATGTTTAAAATTTTAAAAAGAAAAAACAGACCAAAAATTCCAAACAAAAACAAACATCTAACCTCACTTATTACCGGTGTACAAAAGATCTTTTTTACACAGCTTTTATTAATAAGGTAATATAATTTTAAGTTCACCACACATCTCACTAAAACCAGAACAGTTGTTTTATTTGGTAACGCGATTTGAAATATACTAAAAGTTTAAAAAAACATTATCTGCGCGGAAACGGCCAGTAACTAGCGTGGTGGGCGACGCACGTGGAAGAAAATGACCGGCCTCCATGCTGTGTTGCCGTTTTTTCTGGTTTGTGGCTCGTTAGTTTACGAAGGCTGTGCCTAAACTAGTTTCGGACTCCTCTGAAAGACAAGAATTGCACACAGGCGCATTAGAAGGCGCGGAAAAATTGTATGTAAAACACACACATTTCTAGTTTACATCACCTGAGATAATAATATACCATAAAATTACATTAAACTTACATTTGTCTGAAAAAATTCAAAAAACAGTGAATAACCCAAAAAATTTAAATTTTTTTCAAAATAAATTGAGTTTCACAACTAATTTTAACACATGACAAAATGCCGGGGAAGCCACGTAGATATACAAATATTTTTGAAATTTAAAACAAAAAAATTTGCAACATCTGCAGCATCTGTTGATTTTTTTGCAAGAGCCTCTTAATTTTTATTACTACGGGACTGGGGATCGTGTAGGTATACCACATGAAAAAAAGCTATACTGACCATAGGGTAGCTTGCTTAGAAAAAGAAAAACTGGTTTAGCAGGTGATTGGATAGGAATAGAAACATAACGGTTTGCCCTGATCGCAGCAAATCCCGGTGACCTGTGAACTAAAAGTTAAAAGAAGAAGGATAACACCGGAAGTAAAATTTTACACCAGATTTGGCGGAAGAACAAACGACTTCGCTTTAAGGCATCGACATTAAGGTCATTACTAAAGTACAAGCTACAAAATGTGAACTTCTTAGAAGTATCACGATCTCTATTTTCTAAAAATGAATAAAATCGCATAAATCTTGTGAATATTAAGGCTTTCTATAATATGTAGGTAATTTCACAAGTATTTTATAAAAATCAAATTAGAAAATACCATTGAGTTGTATAACGCCCTAAAAGGGCGTTAGAGACGGAAAAACAAGGCATTTTTTATTGACCCTATCCAATTTGGTTCCTATGGTCGGGTATTTCTTTTACAATAAAAACAGAGATAGACATTATTGAACATGTGAAACGGACAAAGATAGGGTGATTTTGCATGCTAATAATACCCTAGATAATATAAGGGTACTTTTATCTCTTTCACACTGACGGCATAAGTGCGACAGAAAAGCAGCTGGCTACCTTTAATCCACCTGCCGTATTTTGAGTGATTCTACCTGTTAGTCCGTGTATACAGGGAAAACTGATAGACAATGTTGTCCAAGTACGGAAATGATTTTTTTTGAATTTTGTGCGGGAATATTACAAAAAGAAATCTTAAAACGTTTAAAAACAAGTTTAGAAGTAACTATTTGAGTTTAAACATGGTCCAAAATTGTTTTTTGTGCAAAAGAAGAAAAAAATCCATAAAAAAAAACATTTCATGGGTAAGTCGTCTTGACAGACAGTTTTTCCTAAAACACGAGAAAGTTCAGTAGCGTCACGATAGATAGTTTTTTCTGCGACCGTGCGATTTTACCCTCACACATTTTGATTCAGAAAGTGTCACTTCCCCGCACTTTTTTTTGCATTGCATGAAAATTAACAAAAAGTATTTGATTTTCTTAAAAATGATTTCTTTTTAAATTCTTACATACCGATTTTTATCTAGTTGTTTTTGTTTTTTCGAACCAAACTTTTGACATGTCACGGTCGAGTTTCATACATCTTGATGAATTGTTACACACACTGATCTATGTTTTTATAAATTTCGATAAATTTAATGTTTTTTGCGGACTTTACAGTAATTTTAAGTTAAATTTTGGTCTTTCATCGCGAAAGTATATATTTATTATTATATGACCACCGCGACCGGTCTACAGGCCGGTATCATATGTTTATGTCCTTCTAATGTCATTTGACTATCATGCTGTCTTACTTAATAAGGTCACTTAGTTTAATTAATAATTTTGTCCTACATAATATAAAAGAAGAATAGAAACCAACAAAAAATTTGTGACACTTCGATTACCCATTTTCTTTGATTGCGATGGATTAGGGTGACCAGATTACGGTTTATTAGGGTGCCCAGAGTGCGCAAAAAAAGATTTTGAAAAATTTCCCTAAAAAAATTGAAGTTGGGTTAGGTTGGGTTAGGTTGGGTTAGGTTGGGTTAGGTTGGGTTAGGTTGGGTTAGGTTGGGTTAGGTTGGGTTAGGTTGGGTTAGGTTGGGTTAGGTTGGGTTAGGTTGGGTTAGGTTGGGTTAGGTTGGGTTAGGTTGGGTTAGGTTGGGTTAGGTTGGGTTAGGTTGGGTTAGGTTGGGTTAGGTTGGGTTAGGTTGGGTTAGGTTGGGTTAGGTTGGGTTAGGTTGGGTTAGGTTGGGTTAGGTTGGGTTAGGTTGGGTTAGGTTGGGTTAGGTTGGGTTAGGTTGGGTTAGGTTGGGTTAGGTTGGGTTAGGTTGGGTTAGGTTGGGTTAGGTTGGGTTAGGTTGGGTTAAGTTGGGTTAGGTTGGGTTAGGTTGGGTTAGGTTGGGTTAGGTTGGGTTAGGTTGGGTTAGGTTGGGTTAGGTTGGGTTAGGTTGGGTTAGGTTGGGTTAGGTTGGGTTAGGTTGGGTTAGGTTGGGTTAGGTTGGGTTAGGTTGGGTTAGGTTGGGTTAGGTTGGGTTAGGTTGGGTTAGGTTGGGTTAGGTTGGGTTAGGTTGGGTTAGGTTGGGTTAGGTTGGGTTAGGTTGGGTTAGGTTGGGTTAGGTTGGGTTAGGTTGGGTTAGGTTGGGTTAGGTTGGGTTAGGTTGGGTTAGGTTGGGTTAGGTTATGTTAGGTTGGGTTAGGTTGGGTTAGGTTGGGTTAGGTTGGGTTAGGTTGGGTTAGGTTGGGTTAGGTTGGGTTAGGTTGGGTTAGGTTGGGTTAGGTTGGGTTAGGTTGGGTTAGGTTGGGTTAGGTTGGGTTAGGTTGGGTTAGGTTGGGTTAGGTTGGGTTAGGTTGGGTTAGGTTAGGTTGGGTTAGGTTGGGTTAGGTTGGGTTAGGTTGGGTTAGGTTGGGTTAGGTTGGGTTAGGTTGGGTTAGGTTGGGTTAGGTTGGGTTAGGTTGGGTTAGGTTGGGTTAGGTTGGGTTAGGTTGGGTTAGGTTGGGTTAGGTTGGGTTAGGTTGGGTTAGGTTGGGTTAGGTTGGGTTAGGTTGGGTTAGGTTGGGTTAGGTTGGGTTAGGTTGGGTTAGGTTGGGTTAGGTTGGGTTAGGTTGGGTTAGGTTGGGTTAGGTTGGGTTAGGTTGGGTTAGGTTGGGTTAGGTTGGGTTAGGTTGGGTTAGGTTGGGTTAGGTTGGGTTAGGTTGGGTTAGGTTGGTTCAGTTTGAGTATGTTCGGTTAGGTTCCGCTAGGATTGTTTAGGTTAGGTTTAGTTATATTCGGTTAGGTTCGGTTCAGTTTAAGCAAATCGAACCGAACCAAACCGAACCGTTAGATTCGGTTTGATTTGGTTCATTTCGATACGGATGGGTTCAGTTTGCTTTTGTTCAGTTAGACCTTCGATAAATTTTAAAAAAGTAAATAATTATTAATTTTTAGTGTTTTAAGGAATAAAAATTGATATAATGTTCAATTAAACTAATTTTTATTTGTAAAAATGTAGGAATCATAATTTTCTTGATTTTGTTTTGAATTTCATGCTTTTTTAAAAATTGTGCATTTTCATAAAAGGACCAAAAAAACTGACCCGATTTGGATCAGTGACCTTAGTTATTTCAAGTTTTTGTTGACAGCTGATAGACGTCAGGGACCGTTTTGTTTCAGTTTGAAATGAGAAAATGCTTCTTTTGTAGCAATTTGTATGGGTTTTAATGGGGTTTTAAGAATGTTTCAATTTCAATTTTTTTAACAAAATCAACGATAGTCCGCAATTTTTTTTTTAGAAATCACTATAAAATGGTCTAAAATTATCATTTTTCAAAAAACTTCGTAGTTTTAAGAAAGGTGGTAAAACGTACCAGACCCCTGAAATGTGTTGCAGTCTAAGACAACTGGGCGCCGCCAACTCGGCGCCACCAACTGGGCGGCAGGTCAACTGGGCGCCGGGCCAACTTGACGCCGAGCCAACTGGGCGCCGGACTAAAATATTTTTTCTTGATAAAATGTGCAGATGAAAAACAACCTTAAAAAAATTAAAGTGGCGGATCCAAAATGGCGGACTTTCTTATTTATGCATCGATATGTATCGAATATGGAACTTGGCGGTGTTTCAAGACGCAGAACACTACACCTACCAAATTTCAACACTCGACTTAATAGATGTTGAAAGTTTTGTATAAATAACATATTTATTTTGTTTTATCTGCACATTTTATCGAAAAAAAATAGTCCGGCGCTGAGTTGGCCCGGCGTCCATTAGGCCCGGCGTGGCGCCCTGTTGGCGGCGCCGAGTTGGCCCGGCGCCCGGTTGTCCCATTTCGAATTGAAATTTTTAGTTCCGAAATTTCATCTGACTCGAGCATAACTTGTAGTCCACCCAAGAAAAGAAGAGTTGAAGAAGACCCTTGTTCAAAGAAAGAAAATATTTTACCTGGAAGGTACAACATTTGTAAAGTTCTAAGATGAAAACAATAATTTTAATACATCCACTGCACTTAGCATGCTTAGAAATTCTTTTTACTCTTTTTTTTTTACTGAAGAGAATTTTGTAAACACACACAAGTAAGTATTCATGATTATTTATTATTCAAACAGAAAATTGTTGATAAAAAAATTCTAGTGGAATTCAAAATTTTTATTTTGCGCCGCCACTGCCCTTTTTTATCCAAGACAAGCAAATAGAATATTTTTGCGATGTTGCAGGTTTCCGGACTCACCAAACCGAAATTCTATTTTCATCCCTATTTTGCTCATTAAATTCTTACTTGTATTTGGTCAATTGCGATAAAAGCTTGATATAATGGCAATTTTGGCCCATGTCGGGTCTACCCGTAGGGTATAGAAGTCAATGGAAAATACAAATAAATAAATATATAAATTTCACATAAAACTTGTGATATTAGAAAAAATAAATATATTTTCACAAGTTTCGCCCAAAAATATGTGCTAATACAAGTTCGTTTTAATTTTTGGTATATTTTGTTTATTAGGCAGTCTGTAGTGGTTTATAGTTTGTGAATACAGGGTGTAACTAAATAAGTGTAAAACATTTAAGGGGGTGATTCCTTATCAAAAAAAGATAGGATCTTTTATATAAAGAAACTTCATTGGAGCATCCCTTGTTAAGATAGAGCCCCTTAAAGGGGGTACATAAAATTTTCTACTACCAAAAAGACACTTAGCCGGTAATGAATTTGGTTTACCCCATGGTTGTAAGGGGTGGAAAACGCAACCCCTAAAATTTATTTCCAATGTAATTTTTTGTCTTAATATTTGTTTTCCATTTAAAAATGTATTTCCGATAGCCTGTTTCATTGTTAATAAAAAATGTCTCTTGGATTTTTTGCCTAAAATAAACCAGTTCGCAGCAAAAAATTATTTCACGAACAACTACAGAGATACATCGTCATAAATGTTATGTACCCCCTTTAAGGGGCGGTATCTTAAGAAGGGATGCTCCAATAAAGTTTCTTTATATGAAAGATCCTATCTTTTTTTCGATGAGGAATCATCCCCTTAAATGTTTTACACTTATTTAGTTACACCCTGTATAAATTAAATTGATGTAATTTTATCTGCATTTTAAAGAACTAAAATTAAAAATATATTATGATAATCCTATGTAATTGTGTAATCCTTTCTGTCCGCAACTTTAATTTCGTGTTCTCGAATTCATACGTTGCCTTCGATTTATCTTTAAGCGAGACGCCAAACCTACCCTTTCTTTTAGTCACGTGAATTTGAAATTAACTCTCTCGCATATGATCACGTGCCTGAAGCAACTCGAACAGCATTCGGTTTTTGGACAGTTATTTGGTCGTTCCATCTAACCCAAACCGTTTTAAAACAGTCCTCGTACTCCTTGTACTGCATTGCGCGCGCATTGGAATTTTTTGGACGGTTCTATGACCGTAGAACTGTTTGATGGAACAGAACTATTATTATCATAGTCTTTCTTAGCCCTTTATTATTTGGCTGTTTATCTTAGAGTAATAAAATATATTATTTATTACTTATTAAGTTGTTTATAGTTCGATTTACCTTAAAAAATGGCACAAAATAAGCAAAAACAGTGGAATAAATTTTTTGTTGATCGTTGTAATCCTCAAAATCAAAACAATCATTCTGGAAAGTTACGAAATGTGACAAAGTGGATGTGTTCTTTCAAAGGTGTTCAGACAGGAATGAAAATCTGTGATAGTGTGTCGATCAAACTTTCAAAAGAACCAGAAATAGAAGCAGGGTAAGTGCCGAATTATTTTTGAAATATCAGCGTATATGTATGATTTTTTAGACCACCATATCTTGATTTTTTGACTTTTTAAATTTCTTAAAATTAATTATTAAGGTCCTAAAACATCTAAATCAATAATAAAAAAGTCTCTCTTTCTGTCGTCTATCGTCTGACGGTCTGTTTGTATACAAAATAACTGGGGCACGCGTGAACCGATTTTAATCAAATTAGGAACAAAAGTCCTTTGTCGGTATGGTATAAACCTATTAAATTTAGGTTGAGTCAGTGGCAGGCGAAGGGGGGGGGTTGAATAAATTAAAAAATCATAAGTCAATCAACAATTTTTTTTTAATTAAGTTAATTTAGTTGTTTAGTGTTTTGTTGTTCAATATTACTTATCCTGTTTCTTAACTTTCAGGTCGCTGGACTAACATATCTGAGATTTCTCATTCAAATTTTGTATATTTTCCGTGTAATAAAAGTTTCATTTTGCTTTTAACTTAGAACCCGTTAGTTCTCCATCCTAAAATTTGTAATATATTTTGGGAATCCCTGAAGGAAAAAAATATCAAAAAAGAAAAAAAATCAAAAATACTGTTTTGAAAAAATTTTAAAAAAATGTTTTTTTCAAAAATTTTTAATTTTTTTAAGAAAAAAGGTATGTTGTGTGATACATCGTTAAACAGGTCTTTAGAAGTACCTTTAAATTGAGGTACCACACTTGTCCTTAGGTTCAGCAGTTTTCAAGATATTAGTATTTTTGTTAGTGCCTGTAAGAGCCAAATGGACCATTTCTTGAATTTTCAAAAATTCATAACACAGAAACTACTTAGTCAAAAAATCTAAAATGTGTGTACCAAAAATCATCAAAATCGGAGATGGTCAAAACGAAAATCACCATTTTCGTGGTTGATTTGATATGGATTTACCCAAAAGGAACATTGTCCACTTCCAGGAACGCTAGAGAGCTGAGCGTCGAAAGGCTGAACTATGATAAAACCATGGGAAAAAATTTTAAAACCGGAAGATTTTATTAAGGCATTGCAAAAGTTTTAAACAATATTCCGCATATTTTACTACTTTAAAATTTCACCGCAGGTACAATTCGCCGCTAGAATTTTTGTTTAATTTTTATTTAAATATTACTTATTTTTTCTTAAATCAGTGTTCCCTGTCCTCATGTTGGGAGATCAAATTCTGTGTTAAACCTAACCGTGGTCAATAATTGATTGTAAAAATATTCTAATCGGTGTGTGGACCACCAAAATTTTGCGAAAAAGTCCCCACAAAAAAAATTGTTCCGCGAAAAAAAATGCTTTTTCAAAAAACTCATTCATAAAAAAAAGCTAAAAATTTTTTTTTACAAAAATAATAGTTTTTCTAAAAACTAATTTATAAAACAATTTTTTTTTATAATATATTTTTTTAAAATATGTGTCAAAAATTCTCGCGGCTAATTGTCCCGCGGCAAATTGGCCGGCAGCAAATTGTCCCCGCGGCGGGTTGGCCCGCGGCAAATCAGTCGCGGCGAATTGTCCCATTCCCAGTTAATGAAAAACCTTTTGATCGGCTTTTTTGGCCCACTCGGTACAATACCAATAAATTATAATAATATATAATTGATACAATCCTATAAAACTACCTATGTAAATACTTTGTGTGTATTTTAAATGTTTAGTTCCTAACACCAAAAGTGTTACATATAGTGATGTTCTAGTGCAATTTCAATTAAAATATGTCGCAGTTTCGCAATTTAGGCGTAAGTAAAAAAATTAAGAAATATTTTGTTTCGCATCAAATATTTTAAATAGATTTTACGCCGAAAAATTGAAATAACTTTTTTAAAAACAATTTTGCAAAATTCGGTTATCAAAAAAAATTTTGGAAATTTATTTTTTGAAAAACGAGTTTTCAAAAACAGTTTTTTTAAACGGAAATCTTTATTTCGAAAAGTTAACAAAAAAACTTTTTCAATGACATTTATTTGGAAAAATGTTCCTGTCGTTCTTTCGCCAGTTCAAAATCGGTGTTATCCTAGCCTTTAAATTTATCTCCAACAATTATTTCTGAAAAAGCGTTTTTCAGAAAAAAAAGCCTTTTCGAAAATAACGTTTTTCGAAAAGTTCTCAAAAACTTTGTTTATGTCAAAAAAAAATTATTTTTTTTCGAAAATAAATGCATTTCAGAAAATATTTATTTGATGTTTTTTTTTACATGCATATTGCGTACAAGACGAATTTATTTCGGCGCCATCTGCCCCTCAATATGGTAAAGCTCGCCGGTGGCTCCTCTATATGGGTTATTTACTCAATGCCCAAACGTAAAGAGACGGAAATACGAAAAGTGGAATCATCCAAAAGGTTTCCTAGAGCAGATGAAGGTAGAGCCTGTAGCCAGGCGCTGCTCTCCGGTTCTTGCAGAGCATGATCTTTGTTTCGAATTTAGAATGTCAAATTATATTATCAAATTTTTTATTTATTCAACTATACTGGGTGGGCCCCAAAAAACCGGTCAATTTTTTTTTATTATAGCTTTTGAACTATACAATCGATTTTAATGGAACAAACTGCACTTGATAGAGAATTAATCAGAGATTTGACAAAATATATTTTTTGTCCGCTATCTCAAAATTCAAGATGGCGGACAAAATTAAAATGTACCCTTCAAAGATGCTCGTTTTTTTGACAAAATATATTTTTTGGCCACTATCTCAAAATCCAAGATGGCGGACAAAATTAAAATGTACCCTTCAAAGATGCTCGTTTATTCTTGTGTTGCGAACATGTTTTAATTCTTTTTTTAAATTAGTGAAAAAGCTGCATTCTTGCCACGCACAACAAGGTATGAACTAGCAAAATCGGTTTAGTGGTTCTAGAAAAAAATATTCAATCATGTCTGTATTTATTTCCTTATACTGAACCGATTTTGATCAAATAAAAAACATTCTGGTGAGAATTCATTGCTTTTTAAAGATCATGTTCAAATTTTTGATCAAATTAGATGGCGGACAAAATCATACTGGATTCTTCAAAATTGCGTGTTTATTCTTATTTTCCGGAAATGTTTTAGTTTTTTTCTTAATTTATAGAAAACCACAACTTTTCCCTCATACAACGACGTACAGATTAGTAAAATCGGTTTGTTGGTTCTCAAAAAAAATTTTTTCAACCATTTTTTTGACAGATTCTACGATTGCATTGCCAATCTTGTCTGCATTCATTTCTTTATAAATTCATTATTACTAAAACGATATTAGCGAAATAAGAAAAATCGTGGTGAGAATTGATTGCTCTTTAAAGATCTTGGATCTTGGAATTTAAGATGTCGGACAGCATCATACTTGATTCTTCAAAATGGCGTGTTTATTCTTTTTTTTTTGAAAATGTTTTAGTTTTTTATTTATTTATAGAAAAGCACTACTTTTCTCCCACATAAAGAGGTACAAATTAGTAAAATCGGTGTAGCGGTTCTCACAAAATCGGATTATGTTTTACCATTGTTTTACAAATTATACGATTGCATTGCCAATCCTGTCTGCATTCATTTCTTTACAAATTCATTATTACTGAACTGATTTTAGTTAAATAAAAAACATCATGGTACAAACTTTAAAGATCAATCAGTTTGCGCCATGATGTTTTTATTTCACTAAAATCGGCTGAGTAATAATGAATTTATAAAGAACTAAATGCAGACAGGATTGGCAATGCAATTGTATAATTTGTAAAACAATGGTTAAAACAAAATCAGATTTTATGAGAACCACTTAACCGATTTTATTACTTTGTACCTTGTTAAGCGAAAGAAAAGAAGTGCTTTTCTATAGATTGAAAAAAACTAAAACTTTTTTCAGAAAATAAGAATAAACACGCCATTTTGAAGAATCAAGTATAATTCTGTCAGCCATCTTATATTTTAAGACGGCGGTAAATTTTGATCATGATCTTTAAAAAGCAATTAATTCTCACCAGGATGTTTTTTATTTCATCAACATCGGTTTAGTAGGAATAAATATATAAGGAAATAAATGCAGACAAGATTGGCAAGGCAATCGTATAATATGCAAAACAATCGTAGAAACAAAAATATTTTTTTTTGGAACCACTGAACCGATTTTGCTGACTCGTACCATGTTCTACGTGACAAGAATGCAGCATTGTTACTGATTTAAAAAAATAATTAAAACATATCCGCAACACAAGAATAAACGTGCATCTTTGAAGGGTACAATTTATAATTTCGTCCGCCATCTTGGGTTTTGAGATAGCGGACATAAAATATATTTTGTCAAAACTCTCCTCTAGGATTAGATAAATGCATAGTAAAACTAGGATTAATGCGTTCTCTATGTTCATCCCACCGAAAACAAAGAGCGTGAAAATTTAATTCGAGTTTGTAAAACGGTGTCTATGGGGATAAGACAAACTTTTGATGAGAATATAATGGCCAACATACATAATAGCTGGCTAAATACAAGTTTTAATATTGCACTTTTGGGTAGCGCTCTGAAATTATGTACAGTCGGGGACTTTTTAAATTGCCGTTGTATTTTTTTCTGTCAAAAAAAATCATTTAAAGACATCAAAAAAACATAAAGTTTTAAATATGTATGTATACAGACAGAGGTAAGGTTCACAATTTTTTTGTTTTGGTTTAAACTACTTTTCCGAATTTCAAATAAGAATATTTTTTATTTTCGAGGGCGGCAATTTAAAAAGTTCCCGACTGTACATAGTATCAGTGGCGTATATAGAAAAAAGTTTCGGGGTGGGCCAGAGACAGTTTTGTGGGGGATCCCGAGACTCCTTGAAAGGTACTAGCCAAAAAACAATAAAGAAAATTGATAATATTTCGATCATTTGTGATTTTTTTTCCAATTTGAACCTAAGTTTGGAATCTGATTAAAAAATATTTGTATTTAACTTCCTGACATCTACTAAGTTCGATAAAATATAAATATATTTACAAGTATACTAATAGCTGTTATATACTTTAACGTAGTGAGTCAAATTATTATGAAAAAGACATTAGGCTTAAAATTGTTATAAAAACTTTATTTATTATAAAAAAAACCAAAATTGGTTATCAAAAAAAAAATGTTGAGAGGCATTTGCTATAAAAACTGTTTATTATTAGAGCATGATTTTTATTATAAATATTGTAAGGGTCGTGAATTTCTATATTTGGAGGAAAATATTTTTACTATTTATTTTTCAATGTATTGTAAGTCTTCTCTTTACTTAAACACACTTCAGAAACCACGAAAAAGATCTTTCTTACTTCCACTTGGTTCCCAGTGCATTTATGTAGAAATGAAATAGAAGATTTGTTTTATTTTTAGTTACAAAAATTGTGTATTGTAATTTATATGTTATTTACCAAAATTTTGTCAATTCAAAAGCATATACATTATACAAAAAATTAATACAAATTTTCGTCGAGAAACAGAATACAAAAATTAATATATGTATGTAAAACCTGGAGAAAGTTATAGGTATGTACGTATTATTTTTAAGTGATTATTCAAGAGTACTAAGGTATAACCAACTTGATGTGTGGAGCTAATTCTTTAAATAGGCAGCCATATATAGGAAATTTTAATAAAATAAATCTGTATAAGGCAGGTACCTAAAGTTCACTGCAAAGTTGTATTTCTGCATAATAATTATCAAGTGAAACTTTAGTACTATCAACACAGTTTATTTGTCTGTATTTAAATTAGATCCCTACCGAGGAAAACATTTTTTAAAAAATTTTGGTCATGTATAAATAAATAAAAAAAAGTTAATAATAGAAATCTATATTAGATTTATTTAGTAGAATTTAGGTTATGCCATTAAATAATCATATCCTAATACCAGTTTCGGTATGGAAAAAAATCTTTTTTTTTTAAAGAAAATTGTTAAAAAAGAAATAATAGCATATTTAAGAAAAGTGAAAACCCTATAACAATTCCCGGTCTTAAAAAAATATATATACAAATACAGATTATGCTATAACATATTTAAATAGGAAAGAAAGAAATATGTAGAGTTGCCCACAGTATATTTCTTTAGATTTTATTTAAAAAAAAACTTAATCATATTCCTATGAATGAAAATTAAAATATAAAAATTTCTCACATGGTTTAAAAATTTTTGAGGTTGTTATCAAATAATTTTACGGTACCTCCTCGACAAATGAACGAAAAAAAGGGGCGAGATTTCTCTCAAATTTTACAAAGTAGCCTGTCAACAAAATCTTCAACCAATCATATCTTTTAAAATTAAAAATCCCATTCTGAGAGAAAAATCAATAAACAGGCCACATTCATTTTGCACAAAACAACTGACAGGTTCTTTTTTAGATTATTTCACTAAAATTTAAAATAATTATGTATTCCTCCCGTAAAAAAAAAGAAAAAACATAAAACCAAATCAAAATTTAACAAGTATTAATAACAGCTGATTATGTAACATTGCATAATCACTCTGTACTGTATTCAAGTGTACAAACTTCTGGCTTTCTTTGTTTTTCAACTCACAGAAAAAGAAAAAAAAAATTACTCGATTTATTTATAAATCAAACGAATTTATCAACGTTAGAAGACATACACTACTTAGACATACTAAATACCTAGATAATAATTATGAGTACTCTAGTAAGACAAATTCATTGATCAAGCATTTATTATAAGTTCACTGACTTTGCACTAGATGTCGCATGGAGTAAAGTTTACAAAAAATGTGAGTTTTTTCGTAACATAGCAACATCTCAATGGACAAGTAAGTGGATTAACTCAGATGTTTTGGATAATTACATATCTGTTTCGGAAAATTACGTAAGCAGATAACTGATTACTGAGTGAAAGAGAGGAATTAAAGGATTACAATAGTTTAGTTCCAACAAAATATGAAAATATTGTAACTATATAAGAACCAATTTTTAATTAAATTATTTATTTTTTCTTAAACTCTTAGGTACAATAAAGCAGATCTTGATTTGGAAACGCTTTTTGTAGTTTTTATTTTATTTAGTCGGTTTAGAACGTTTTTCTACGCTGTCCGACGCCTATTCTCCACTTCCTTCGATCCTGACAATCATCTTCTGTCAGATTTTTTTGACTCATTGATCTTTGGATTGACTGTTGCCATGCTAGTTTAGGACGCCCTCTTTTTCTGCGCCCTATTGGTTGCCATTCTAGGACCTGCTTTGGTAATCTTTCGTCGTTCATCCGTTGTACATGGCCGTACCATATCAGTTGTCTTGTAGTGATGTCATCCGTTATGCTCCCTTCGATTCCCATTCTTTCTTTTATGATCTCATTTCTTATGTGATCTGTTCTAGATATTCTCATTGATCTTCTTATTGCATCCATTTCGACACTTTCCATTTTTATTTTGTATTTTTCTGTTAGGCGACAAGTCTCTATTCCATACAACAGCGTGCTTTTCACCATTGTTTCATATATGTTAAATTTTACATTCTTTTTTATCTCTCTGCTCCATAAAATACTGTTAAGACATCCAATAACCTTTTTTCCAGTTCTTTACAGTCTGTTCCTGTCTTATCAAATATGACACCCAAGTATACATACTCATTGCATGGAGATATTACTTGTCCATTGTCTAGTTCTAACTCACTGGATTCGTTTCCAATACATAAGTACTGTGTCTTGTCCACGTTCACTGTCAATCCCCACTTTTGGTATTCTTCCATTAACTTTCTCATCATATACTCCATGTCCTCTTTATCATTACCTACAATTACTTGGCCGTCAGCAAACTGTAGTGTGTATATGATAAATCGGTCGTTAAGTTGTATTCCCATGCCGTGCACTTTCGGTTTCCAGTTTTTTAGAGCTACTGCGATATATATTTTAAAAAGTGTTGGAGAAATACAACATCCCTGTCTTAAGCCTTTTGTTACCAGGAATTCTTTTGAAAGTCGATTTCCAATTTTAATTTTAGATTTTGACCATTTGTATAGTTCTTTTATCGCTTTTATGTATGTATGATTGATATTAGTCTGCTCTAGCACTGTCCATAATTTTTCTACTGGAACGGTATCATATGCGTTTTGTAGGTCCACAAAGGTAACATGAGTCTCTATATTTCTGGCGCTCCTTTTCTCAATTACTTTTTTAAGACAAAAACAATATAACTACAAGATCTGCCTGCACGAAACCCACTTTGCTCTTCTTTTTCTTGTTCATGAAAATAATTCTCTCTCTATTAGATCTCTAGAATCCTACCGTACAATCTACTTAGAGTACTGGTCACTGAAATTCCTCTGTAATTGTTGCAATCCAGCATGTTTCTTTTTTATGTATTGAGGATATGAATGCAATTTTCCAATCATTAGGTACTGGATGTCCGTTTATGCATTGATTGATAATATATGTGAGATTTTAGAGTAGTCCCCCCAGGTCCGCTAGCTTTCCGGATTTAAGCTTTTTAATACTATTCTTTATCATTTCTTTTTCGATGATTACTTCCTCTCCATGTACTTCTATGTCTCTTCTCGGAGAGGCTGCCAGATATTCGGATCTCGTCTCCTGCAGCAGTCCCTTGTAGTGTTCTGTCCATTGTTCGGGTTTGATGATCTGGATGTTTACTTTTTCTTTTGTTGGGTTTTTTACTGTAGAAATGAACTTCCATACTTCAGAACTCTGCCTACCTCCTACGTGTTTATTTATATCGTGGCATTTGCGCTCGAACATTTCATTATTTTCTGTACGTATCAAATTTCTGAGCTGTCTTCTGGTTTCCCTGTAGATTTCTAGGTCTCTTTGCTCTTTAGTACTGAGCCATTTCAAGTATATGCGTTTTTTTCTCTTTGACCATTTCCTGTATTTTCTCCGTCCACCACATCTTCCTGTTATTTCTATTATCTATGATCCCTATGGCATTTAATCTTCCTGCATAGCTTTACGAAGGCGGCAACAGTAGACAATTTTGGAAACTTCCTCTTGTTCGTTTATTAAAACACTTTTATTTTGTCAAATCCCTTTTAATATTGCCTACTTCGTTGTGGGTGGCCCAAAGCACTATTACTTTTAGGTATTATAGCAAATGAAAAAGTTAGCGGGGTGAGACGGAGACGCTACGTCAAGGTTAGTTAATGAAGTAAAATTGTTCGTAAACTTGTGAGCTATTTAAAGTTTATAAGAAATAAAACTTGACTTCACAATCACAAAAAATCGAACATTGAGTTATCAAGTTTGTTCAAAAAACATAAAACCAATTTTAATATAAACATTTTTTATAATTTTCAAAAATTCTACCAGTTTGCCAATTTAAATTTTTTTCTATTTTTAATAATAACAAAGTTAGCAATGGTGGACTTTTAACTTGAAACTCCTAGTATATAATTTAAGAATGGTCCTCATCAGTTTTGTTTTTAAATCATGTTGCAAGTAACAAAAAACTATACCTATCTAATTATATATATAGAATAATAGAATAATAATAGAATAGTTACAAAATAATTTTCTTTAACTTTTTTACTGTTTTTCGACTCTCATCAGTCCCTGTATCATCAAGCTTTCGTTTTATTGTGGATTCATTTTGCTTTTTGGTATTTATAAATTTGATTCTTATCATCCCTCTTTGTTTTACAAATAAATTTACGAATTTATATGGAATAGAAATATTTGTTTTAAATTTAAAATTGGCACCATGCAATTTTATGAACCATTTGTCCATTTTGTTAACATTTTCTTTCCATGATGGTAAAGGCTCAGTTAAGCCTCCAAAACAAAGGCTTTGCACCCAAGATGGCATGGCATATGAATGCATGTTGAGGGAACTCATTGTGATGCTTTCCTGCTAAAAAAAAAAGATCTGCCTGCACGAAACCCATTTTGCTCTTCTTCTTCTTGTTCATGAAAATCCTTCTCTATTAGATCTCTAAGAATCCTACCGTACAATCTACTGAGAGTACTAGTTACTGAAATTCCTCTGTAATTGTTGTAATCCAGCTTGTTTCCTTTTTTAAGTATTGAGGATATGAATGCAATTTTCCAATCATCAGATACTGGATGTCCGTTTATGCATTGATTGATAATATATGTGAGATTTTCGATTAGTTTCTCTGATCCACAGTAAACTAATCATTTATAGTAAGGAAAGCACCCCGGTCTTTTCATAATACTGTTATACGTATTCCGAACTAATGTATACAGGGGGTATCCCTGTATACATTAGTTCGGAATACGAAGTTCGAGAGGCGCTGATTACAGACCGTCACCCCTTGTATAAAAATATTATGGACAGAGTTCTGCGCTGTCGCAATATATATTAACCGCTACTCTTGGTATATTTTGACAATTTGTTTTTGATTATGACTGACATTGTATTTAGCAAAATAGATAAAAATATGTAATTTCATTTTACATTTTTCGTTTGTGGATGCAATTTTTCGTTATTTTTCGACTTTTTACCTTAATTTTTGTGGTGTGTTTTGCTAAATTATGACCAATCGGTATTTTGCGCGTTTTGATGGGGGCGATCCATCGCTTAAGAAATTGAAAAGAAAACAATGTTGTGTTGGTGGGTGCGAAGACTATGTTAGCAAGCGCCATTGCCTTCCCAAACGAAACCCCAAGCTATTTGACGAGTGGCTAAAAATACTTCGGCCTAAAAACTGGCTAACTTTGACGAAAGACGAAATTTACGTTAAATATATAGTGTGTGATTTGAACCAGGACAGAGTTTGAAATGTTTAGTTTTAAATTTTAATATTTAGAAAACAAGCGCGGATCTAGGTCAAAATCAAGGGGGGGAAGGGTTATAATCGACGATATTTATTTATTAACATTTTTTCAAGGCGGGTGGCGGTAATTTTCCTGTTTTCACTTAAATTATTAAAAAAAGTGTATATTTTTTATTCTAGGGGAATAATTACCACGTTACCCCACCTCATATCCGCGCTTGGAAAAATATAGTTTATTTCACTATATTTATATACAGGGTCCGGCATAATGATCTCCCACATTAAAAACGCCATTGTGAATGCTATTTAGATTTTTTTTTACTGAAACTCTATTCTATACCATTGGTTTTTATTAAGTTTTGAAATTTACAGAGTCCCTGTGACGGCCATTTTTTTCGATACACATTCAAAGCTGATTTCTGAAAGTTTCACTCGTACAGTAACTTAAAAGCGATATACTTTACTTTAATTTAAAAAGCTTACGTAACATTTTTTTTGACACCCAAATATAATATAATAATAATGTTTAATATAAATACATTTTTATCACATAGCTAAAAGGATCAGGCACACCTCTAATGGGATTTCTGTAATCAGTCAAACTTCATGAAGTTTTGGTATGTTCTATGGCCCAACTCAAATTAATGACCAGTTTTTGAAATACAGGGTGTTGAAAGTGATAATGTCCAAGAAGCATATTGGCTCTTTAGACGACTTTTCCAAACATATGCGCAATGCGACTATTACACGTATTTACGATTTATTTATTATTTTTAATCTGTACCTTTAAAACATTCTCTACAGGGTGTTTAAGTAAATATTATTCGAAAGTGATAATGAGAAACAAGCGGTAGTGTGTTTTAGATTGAACCTTTCGTATCAAAAGTTTTATAGGGCCAACTTAAATTAATCTCCAGTTTATAAAATACAGGGTGTTAAAAGTAATAATGTCCAAGACGAATTATCTTTAGACGGATTTTCCAAACACTTATGCAATTTTACTGTTTCATATATTTACGATTTATTTATTACTTTTAATCTGTGCCAATAAAACATTATCCACAGGGTGTTTTAATAAATATTAGTTAACATTTTTACTGAGAAACAAGAATTATAGCTTTTTACAGGGCACGGTACAGATGTACAAAATGCTTAAATATTTTTTAATATTATTTAAAAAATTATAAATGCCGAAATACCCTGTATTAAATACTTAATAAGTCAAGAACCATTAAAAAACTAATAACTACTCTCTCTATATGTAATAATAACATTTCATATATGTTTGGAAACTCGGTCTAAAGAGCTATTATGATTTTTAAACATTATTACTTTTAACACTCTGTATTTCAAAAACTCGAAATTAATTTACGTGGGCCCATCATAAGAACATCTGATCATGAAGTTTCAGTCTACAACATACTAAAGCTTGTTTGAAACTCGTAGACAATGATTGTGTAGAAATAAAATTTCGGACTTTTAAAACAAATAAAAGACAATGGAAGTCCGAAATTTTATTTATACTAAAGCTTGTTTATGAATAAAACCTTCGAGTAATATTTACTTAAACAACCTGTATATAATGTTTTAAAGGTACAGATAAAAATAATGAATAAATCGTAAATGTGTGTAATAGTAACATTGCGTATATATTCGCAAAACACTTTTAAAAAGCTATAATGCTTCTTGGACATTATTACTTTCAACACCCCGCATTTTAAAAACTGGTAATTAATTTAGTTGGGCCCATAAGAACTTTTGATACAAAAGGTTCAACCTGAAACACACTAACGCTTGTTTCTCATTAACACTTTCGAATAATATTTACTTAAACACCCGATACGGTTTTAAAGGTATAGATTAAAAAAAATGAATTAATCGTAAATACATGAAATAGTAACATTGCGCATATGTTTGGAAAAGCCGTCTAAAGACCCATTATGCTTCTTGGACATTATCACTTTCAACACCCTGTATTTCAAAAACTGGTCATTAATTTGAGTTGGGCCCCTGAGAACTTTTGATAAGAAAGGTTCAGTCTACAACAAACCAAAATTTCATGAAGTTTGACGGAGTACGGAAATCCCATAAGAGGTGTGCCTGATCCTTTACCAAATCCATTAGTTTATATTTTTCATTAAAAAACAATTAAAAAAGGTTCCGTTGATAGAAAAATAACCTATATTTGCATTATATTATGTGTAAAGCATTGTAAATATTAAGTTAATGTATTCTATGCACTAATAAAAAGGAATTTACTGCAGAATATTCGTCAAAGAGCCTTTTTTTACTTGAAAATTATCCTCTCAAGGAAATTTATATACCTAAATCAATGGAAAACAAACTTCTAAACCTTAGATTTAATTAAAAAAATTCAACTTTCCTCTTTATTGTTGCTAGTAGCCATTAATAAAAAATTCTTTGATTGAGCATCCTTACTAATTGGTGCTTATAGAGTGTTTTTAGGCACATTGAGCGTTGACACAAAATAACTCATTCTTATCAGCGCGCAAAGTTTAAATTTAACATTAATTGACGAGTAGAATGGATTTTTTGGTGTTAAAATTCAATTTGATAAAAACTTTTCAAAACACTATATTATAAGATGTAGCTTGATTGGAGAACGATTGCATTGATGGTTATGAGCATCCGGTATACGATAAATTGAAAAGCCACCCTGTAGCTTAGAGACAATCTGCGCAAGCGTTATATTGTTTCAAATCCCCCTGTAAATGTTTAGTACGGAATACAAAGTTAGAGAGGCGCTGGTTTTTCCACGGCACCCCGGTATACTGCGCCAATTGAGTAATAAAACTCCCACCGTGTAAGTGTCTGGTCTATCTCTGTCATTCGTCTATGCTCTGATCCATATTTGAGCATTACAGCATATATTCCTCCAGGTCCGCTAGCTTTTCCGGATTTAAGCTTTTTAATACTATTTTTTATCATTTCTTTTTCGATGATTACTTCCTCTCCGTGTACTTCTATGTCTCTCCTCGGAGGATAGAGGCAGCTTTTTGTAGTCCGTATTGGATATAGAGTTGTATTTTTGGCGCAGCATAGAGCTGCGCGGTTTTGGTTTTTGCGCTGTCTTTTTATAATTTTTATTAGTGTTTTAAATTTGTGAAAGTTATAGCTACAACTATTACTATTAAGAGGGGGACAGGAAGGGGGGGGGGGAATTTTTTTGAGACGTGTGCAGATTTTTTTAAATCGCTTTATAGTTGATAAAATTATGCGAATATGGTTTTTGAAGAGGGTGGGGGGGGGGGGAAATCACGGTAAAAAAATTGTCTTAGATCAATGCAAATTGGTTTGAAGTAAAATGATTTGTGCTTTATTATTCACCAAGAGAATATTTTCTTGATATAACACAAAAAATGTCTTGCCTTTTATTTTAATGTGAAACAGAAATTGTTTTATTATAAAATGGAACTGAATTAATCTAAGGCACCGTTTTCTCTGGAAGTAAAATATTACTTATATGAAGACAATTTGCTTTGTTACAATATAGAGTATACTGAAACAAAACAATTAAAGAAGAAAAATAAAGTCTCATTTCGAGATTAAACGTTGCGTTAAACTAAAACAAAATATTTTATTTCAAAACAAATTGTTTTAAGGTAAAGCAATTTATTGAAGAAAAGTACGTGTTTTCATTGTAGACAAAATTTTTTACCGTGATGACGGGAGGTGCGATAAGGGAGAGCAGGGAGGACTATAAAGTAATTTCAGCAAATTAGAGTTTTTCATTAAATTAAAGGAATTTCAATAAAATCTCCTGAAATTTAGATAATTTGTACTTATGCCTTAAAGTCTACATCATGTGACAAAATGGCGTCTGACGAATGCCATGTTGATTCCTGTTTAAAAAAATATATCCCAAGCGAAAAAAAAAACATTCCTTTTGCCGTGCTGCAGTTGGGTAAAAAGTCTATACAAGATTCACTTTAATAAAAATCAGTTCATTAGCTGCCGCTATTAGGTGTTTTGTTTTTGCAAAAAGAAACGTTTTTAAAACTACATTTATTATTTCGATTCTTCCAGATTAGCAAGGACGTCGCTACGACTTTAAGAAAAATAAAACTTCTTTAGTTTTAAACTTAGATTTAACTTTCCTGCACCAGAGATTTCTCTTGTGAATTATTCAGAAGCTTAGTAAATATTTAATAAGCAGGATGCCCCGGAGAATCCAATTTTCAGTATGTAGACTCGTTCCGTACTTTAACCCACATAGCACAAAAATCACATCAACATTAAATTAACGTGATCAAAAATACAATACTTGAAAACAACCTCATACTATGTAATATTTATTTTGTTAAATCTACATGCTTAAAGATAACTTAAAAACAAGGAGAAATCAAGCTATAAAAATCCACTTTTTGCTGAAGTTTCTGGTGCTGTGTATATAACGTGTTTTTTACCCTCGTTATTTTTATGTACCAAATTCACACTTGAAAAGTACTTCACAACATGTTCTAAAACGCCACTAGATTAAGACTTCTAAAACCTACTAACTTTCGGCGTCTTTTATGGTCACGTTTTTTTAATAACATTTTTTTAACTTAAAAGAGACGCGAAATGAAGTTATAAAAGTTCACTAGTTTAAGACTACAACACTCCAAGACAATGTTAAAGGTGGCGCTCAAGGCAAGACAAAATATCTATATATCTATCTATATACATTATGTTTTTTTTTAAAGCTAAACAAGATTTTTTAACAGTAAACACTTTCACAGAGTATTAATGTGTCTTTATCAGGTTAAATGACTGATGCGTTATGATCGTAAAGGATCAGGGATCAGTTTCTTAACAGGCTTTTGGAGTTTAGAGACTGAGGGTGCAAACGTAAGTTGGGTTGAGTTTAGGTTGGCTGGTTCACCACTTACACCACTCATTCGAGAAAGACCCAATATTTTGAGATAAGAAATTGAAAAACGTAATTGTAAAGTTTATGTAAAGGAAATCAGTAAAAACGATGCATATAAAATATCTAAAGTGCACCTACCTTAGTTTTCATCTAGTTGCAGTCGTTTTGGTCGCTTGGAAGGTAGGAAAAACGGGAAAATTGTAGCACTCACGGCGTTTTCTTGTGCTTCTTGTCAGTTTCCCCGATTGCGACTCCTCGCGCAGACTCGCCCGTGTCTCGGTGCGGGGATAAGTCATATGCATATACCCCGCGAAATTTGAAATGAAAAATAATATTAAAATATAAAAGTAGCCAAAAGCTGGCAAATAATTCTTGCACCAACAGAGGCTAAAGCACTGCCTGATAGATTTCGTCAAAGTGAAAAATGCCGACAATAGGTGCCGCTGCTACTAGTAAAATCTCAAAATTATTTGGTAAAAAAGCCATGCAAGTCGCGTTTTAAAATTCGTGTAGAAAAAGCGTGAATCTAATGTGATTTTAACGTTGATAAAAATCACTTGAAACTAACGTAAAAACAGTGCTGTTTTAATTTGATAATGGGGTTATTACAACGCAGTTTTTAGCAACGTTATTTTTTATAACGTTAATGAATGACCTATTAAGCTTGTTTTCATATATGAAATAAACGTTCTTTTCTAGCAGCTTTTAAAATCAACGTTTTTTTTCTCACGCCTTTTTTACGTGTTAAACACGTGATTGTGCTATGTGGGAAGGCGCGTGGAACATGAAACTATCTAGATATAAATAAAGAAGTCGCATTGACAACTCGGCAGCTTCAAATAGTGGCGAAAGAACATTAGTTGCCCGCCATTTTTACTTACTTTGCACTATTGTTTAATTGACGATCCGAACAGAAACGGTTGCCTGGTAACTTAGTTGTCATGGCGGCCGTTCCGTCAGTGCTACGTCATATATATCCAAGAAATTAGCAGTTGCATTGTATTTTATAGCAGGTTTGGATATTTTGCGAAATATTTTTGGCTTTATTTTGGATTTGTAAATGTTTAAATAACAGTTTTGTGGTTACTATAAATTTAACACAGACTATAAGAAAATAAATTTTATCATTCGTAGTTATTTTTTACTCGTTTTTCAAACTACAATCAAAAATATAAAATTGCTTCAAGCCATTTTTTCTTGCTTAAAGGTTGATTAAAAAAATTGAGTTGGGTATTTAGTCAACGCTTAAGGTTACTCATAATCTCATATAGCTGATTTTATTTCTAGTTTCAAAAATTTGAGTAAAAATATAAGCAATGAGCATTTAAAATTGTGCATTAAAAATGAATAAAGAATAGTATTAAAAAGCTTAAATCCGGAAAAGCTAGCGGACCTGGACGAATGAACGCTGAAATGCTCAAATATTGATCAGAGAAACTACTAAAAAATCTCACATATTTTATCGATCAATGCATAAACGGATATCCGATGCCTGATGATTGGAAAATAGCATTTATATGCCTAATATATAAAAAGGAAACAAGCTGGATTGCAAGAATTACAGAGGAATTTTAGTAACCAGTACTCTAAGTAGATTGTACGGTAGGATTCTTAGAGATCTAATATAGAATGATTTGTATGAACAACAAGAAGAAGCGCGCAGTGGGTTTTGTGCAGGCAGATATTGTAGTGTTAATGTTTTTTGTCTTTAAGAATTAATTAAGAAAAGGAGTGCCAGAAATATAGAGATTCATGTTACCTGTATGGACCTACAAAAAGCATATGATACCGTACGTTCCAGTATAAAAATTATGGACAGTGTTAGAACAAACTAACATCAATCATACATATATAAAAGCGATAAAAAACTATACAAAGGGTCAAAATCTAAAATTAAAATTGGAAATCGACTTTTAAGAGTTTCTGGTAAGGAAAGGCAGGGATGTTGTAACTCTCCAACTCTTTTTAAAATATATATCGCAGTAGCTCTAAAAAACTGCAAAGTATACGGCATGGGAATACAACTTAACGACCGATTTACCATAGACACACTACAGTTTACTGACGACCAAGTAATTGTAGCTAATGATATGTATATGATGAGAAAGTTAACGGAATAATACCAAAAGTGGCGATTAATAGTGAACGTGGATAAGACGCAGTACTTATGTAGTGGAAACGAATCAAGTGAGTTAGAACTAGGCAATGGATATACAATATGTATATCTATATATATTTTATGGAGCAGAGATGTAATGTAAAATTTAACATATATGAAAGGCACGTTGTTTTATGGAATAGAGACTGGTCGAACAGAAAAATACAAAGCAAAAACGGAAAATGTCCAAATGGATGTAATAAAAAAATCAATAAGAATATCTAGAACAGAAGGAATGGTAATCGAGGGAAGCATAACGGATGACATCACGAAAAGACAACTGATATGGTACGGCTATGTACAATGGATGAACGACTAAAGATTACCAGGTCGTAGAATGGCAACCGATAGGGCGCAAAAAGAGGGCGGTCTAAACTGGAATGAGTCAAAAAAACCTGACAGGGGATTTATGTCAGGATCGACGGAAGTGGAGAATAGGGGTCGGACAATGTAGAAAAACGTTCTTAACCGACATAGTAGTAGTATTAAAAATGAATTAATAATTAACAACAAATTCTGTGAAATAACAAAATTATAAGCGCCAATCCAAAATGCAGACTTTTTAAAAAGCCCTAGTAGCGCAAAAAAAGTAGATGTCAAAATGGGGTCTCTCTCTCTCCTATAGAAGTACCCTTTCCTACTTAAAAGTGCCCAATTTGAATCACCCTGTACAAAAAGGACTTAAAACTGTGTTATTGATTTTTAACGCTCAAATTGTGCAAAAATATTATTTTGTAGGTTGGAATGCAATTGCCCTTAGCTTTCCTCAATTTTATCATCCGTAATAGACCAGTGGAATTACCATATTTTAAGGCAAAAAAAACCGAAAATTATTAACAGGACTTGGAAATTGTAGAGCGACGAAAAACAAAGTTAAAAAAAAATAAATGGTAGGGCGGTAAAAAGAGGCAGGGAATCGTATTATTGTGATTTGTGACGAAAGTTGACGGAAAAAAAGTGATATACAGAAAAGTCATAGGCCATAAAAATGTCGAAAACTTCTGTAAATGTCATTTTTTACATAACCTCAAAATGTTCGAGAAAAATTTAATAACCGTAATTTTTTTTATTTTTGCAAAAATTATGTCAGTTTAGCAAAACTTGGCAGGAGTAGAGCTCTTTGGGTGCTAAATGTCTACAATATTTTACAAACAAAAAAGTTAAAAAGTTTCTAAGATTTTTATTTTTTTTGTTCAAAAACACTTTATTTTTAAATGAAATTTAATAAAAACAACAGTCGTCATTTAAAAACATGTCCGAAAAAGCATAAAACTAAAAACAAATTGTCACAATATATTTTTTAAGTTATTGTAGTTATTTTATGTGCTTTAAAATATTTTTTAAAACTGACTATATTACTTAAGTCTACAAAAAAATACTTTTATTATAGCTAAAAAAAATTAGGCTACCTGCCCTGCATTTGCCAAAAATTGAATTTTTTTCAATAAAAATTTTTATCGCTCTGTATGTTATTTTTATCTAAATTTTATCGCCCCCAAAATGTGCCGCTCCAAAAAGCGAAACACCCTGTTACCCTCTAGTTAAGCTACTGATATATGTACAGGGTTTTCCCGTATATTTTTACAACATATCTAAACCGTTTATTTGAATAGATATCAAGATATGATTAATAAAAGAGCTTCATAATTTTTTACGATGTTTAAAAATCTTATGGTCAGAAAGTAATTATTTTTTTTTCTAAATGTCAAAATTTGACAGGTTGATGGTTTTTTTAAAAATTGAACACTTTATGTATTATTTTAGATTTTTTTAGACCTTTTCTTCCTGATTTCAAAGATATATATGTTGGGATTATTTAGTTTATTAGTTTTGGAGATATATGCGTTTAAAGTTTAAAAAAGATAACCGCATTGAAACAAAAAGTGATGCTGTTGCTTTTGTAAGGTTCATATAATTTACTAATATTTGCCATCTGTGGTGATTCTGCGCAGTAATGTGTGGCGCTGCAAGCCAGTAAAAGCAAAAAATAATACAATTTTTTACTTCATTGATAATTTTTTACATAGCCTATAATAATATGTAGAGTGTTTAATTTTAAAAAACCATCAACCTGTCAAATTTTGACATTTACAAAAAAAATTACATTCTGACCCTAAGATTCTTAAACTTCGTAAAAAAATATGAATTTATCATATTTTGAATATTGTAAAAATATATGGGAAATCCCTGTACATATATCAGTAGCTTAACTAGGAAGTGACAGGGTATTTTGCTCCAGGCGGCACTTTTTGGGGGCGATACAACTCACAAAGAATTAAAAAATAACATACAAGGCGATAAAAAATTTAACTTTTGTCATAATATATATATGTACATCAATATTCCAAAAGCAAGCCAGGTAGCCTAATTTTTTTTAGCCATAATAATAGCCATTTTATTTCCATAGAATTAAGTAATATAGTCAGTTTTAAAAAATATTTAAAACTACTAAAATAGGTTAATAACTTAAAAAATATAGTGAACATTTTTAGTATCAGCGGAACTATATACGATGATTTTCTGAAGGAGTACTTTTTTTTTAAAAAAGTGTTCCTGAGCGGAAAGAACAAATATCTTAAAAACTTCTTAATTTTTTTTGTTTGTAAAATATTGTAAACATTTAGCACCCAAAGAGCTTCACTCTTACCAAGTTTTGTTAAACTGATATTATTTTTGCAAAAATAAAACAAAAAATAAAATACTTTTTTTTTCATTTTATGCGAACATTTTGAGGTTATGAAAAAAATTACATTTACAAAAGTTTTAGATATTTTGATGTCCTATGACTTTTGTGCATGTCACTTTTTTCTCCGACGTCAACTTTCACCGGAAATCGCAATAATACGATTCCTTGTCCCTTTTTACCCCCCTCCCCCAAACTTAATCCGCAACGCCCCTGCTCACGCATTTATTTTTTTTAACTTTGTTTTTGGCCGCTTTACAATTTTGAATGCTTTAGGTCCGGTTAATATTTTTTTTTCTTTCAAAGTGTAATTTGATTGGTCTATAAGCTACAAAATAATTTTAGGTAATAGAACATCAAAAATATAAAAGCCTTTTTTTTATTTTTCAGATATAAAATGCTAGATGATGGCAACGTAACTGTGGAAGTTGAGCTACTCATGCACCCGTCCGGCTATTTAGCTGCGGCATGTGTCCTGTTTTTTATTGGATTCCTTGGCTTTTTTATGAACCTGTTTACCATAATTATTCTGTGGCATGAAAAAGAGGTAAATACAAGACTTGAGATTTTCACTATTTATATTAATGGCAAAAATATAAGTTATCCCTAAAATTAAAAACCTAACTGCTAAATCTACTTGTACCTACTAGTCGCAGTAGAGTACAAAATTACCTAATAACCTGATTTATTAAAATACAAAACTGTATGATTTCGTAAGTGCGCTTTGGGCATATAATATTCAAATCAAATCAAATCAAATCAAATCAAATCAAATCAAATCAATCAAATCAAATCAAATCAAATCAAATCAAATCACATCACATCACATCACATCACATCACATCACATCACATCACATCACATCACATCACATCAAATCAAATCAAATCAAATCAAATCAAATCAAATCAAATCAAATCAAATCAAATCAAATCAAATCAAATCAAATCAAATCCAATCCAATCCAATCCAATCCAATCCAATCCAATCCAATCCAATCCAATCCAATCCAATCCAATCCAATCCAATCCAATCCAATCCAATCCAATCCAATCCAATCCAATCCAATCCAATCCAATCCAATCCAATCCAATCCAATCCAATCCAATCCAATCCAATCCAATCCAATCCAATCCAATCCAATCCAATCCAATCCAATCCAATCCAATCCAATCCAATCCAATCCAATCCAATCCAATCCAATCCAATCCAATCCAATCCAATCCAATCCAATCCAATCCAATCCAATCCAATCCAATCCAATCCAATCCAATCCAATCCAATCCAATCCAATCCAATCCAATCCAATCCAATCCAATCCAATCCAATCCAATCCAATCCAATCCAATCCAATCCAATCCAATCCAATCCAATCCAATCCAATCCAATCCAATCCAATCCAATCCAATCCAATCCAATCCAATCCAATCCAATCCAATCCAATCCAATCCAATCCAATCCAATCCAATCCAATCCAATCCAATCCAATCCAATCCAATCCAATCCAATCCAATCCAATCCAATCCAATCCAATCCAATCCAATCCAATCCAATCCAATCCAATCCAATCCAATCCAATCCAATCCAATCCAATCCAATCCAATCCAATCCAATCCAATCCAATCCAATCCAATCCAATCCAATCCAATCCAATCCAATCCAATCCAATCCAATCCAATCCAATCCAATCCAATCCAATCCAATCCAATCCAATCCAATCCAATCCAATCCAATCCAATCCAATCCAATCCAATCCAATCCAATCCAATCCAATCCAATCCAATCCAATCCAATCCAATCCAATCCAATCCAATCCAATCCAATCCAATCCAATCCAATCCAATCCAATCCAATCCAATCCAATCCAATCCAATCCAATCCAATCCAATCCAATCCAATCCAATCCAATCCAATCCAATCCAATCCAATCCAATCCAATCCAATCCAATCCAATCCAATCCAATCCAATCCAATCCAATCCAATCCAATCCAATCCAATCCAATCCAATCCAATCCAATCCAATCCAATCCAATCCAATCCAATCCAATCCAATCCAATCCAATCCAATCCAATCCAATCCAATCCAATCCAATCCAATCCAATCCAATCCAATCCAATCCAATCCAATCCAATCCAATCCAATCCAATCCAATCCAATCCAATCCAATCCAATCCAATCCAATCCAATCCAATCCAATCCAATCCAATCCAATCCAATCCAATCCAATCCAATCCAATCCAATCCAATCCAATCCAATCCAATCCAATCCAATCCAATCCAATCCAATCCAATCCAATCCAATCCAATCCAATCCAATCCAATCCAATCCAATCCAATCCAATCCAATCCAATCCAATCCAATCCAATCCAATCCAATCCAATCCAATCCAATCCAATCCAATCCAATCCAATCCAATCCAATCCAATCCAATCCAATCCAATCCAATCCAATCCAATCCAATCCAATCCAATCCAATCCAATCCAATCCAATCCAATCCAATCCAATCCAATCCAATCCAATCCAATCCAATCCAATCCAATCCAATCCAATCCAATCCAATCCAATCCAATCCAATCCAATCCAATCCAATCCAATCCAATCCAATCCAATCCAATCCAATCCAATCCAATCCAATCCAATCCAATCCAATCCAATCCAATCCAATCCAATCCAATCCAATCCAATCCAATCCAATCCAATCCAATCCAATCCAATCCAATCCAATCCAATCCAATCCAATCCAATCCAATCCAATCCAATCCAATCCAATCCAATCCAATCCAATCCAATCCAATCCAATCCAATCCAATCCAATCCAATCCAATCCAATCCAATCCAATCCAATCCAATCCAATCCAATCCAATCCAATCCAATCCAATCCAATCCAATCCAATCCAATCCAATCCAATCCAATCCAATCCAATCGAATTCGAATCGAATCGAATCGAATCGAATCGAATCGAATCGAATCGAATCGAATCGAATCGAATCGAATCGAATCGAATCGAATCGAATCGAATCGAATCGAATCGAATCGAATCGAATCGAATCCAATCGAATCCAATCGAATCCAATCGAATCCAATCGAATCCAATCGAATCCAATCGAATCCAATCGAATCAAATCGAATCAAATCGAATCAAATCGAATCAAATCGAATCAAATCGAATCAAATCGAATCAAATCGAATCAAATCGAATCAAATCGAATCAAATCGAATCAAATCGAATCAAATCGAATCAAATCGAATCAAATCGAATCAAATCGAATCAAATCGAATCAAATCGAATCAAATCGAATCAAATCGAATCAAATCGAATCAAATCGAATCAAATCGAATCAAATCGAATCAAATCGAATCAAATCGAATCAAATCGAATCAAATCGAATCAAATCGAATCAAATCGAATCAAATCGAATCAAATCGAATCAAATCGAATCAAATCGAATCAAATCGAATCAAATCGAATCAAATCGAATTAAATCGAATCAAATCGAATCAAATCGAATCAAATCGAATCAAATCGAATCAAATCGAATCAAATCGAATCAAATCGAATCAAATCGAATCAAATCGAATCAAATCGAATCAAATCGAATCAAATCGAATCAAATCGAATCAAATCGAATCAAATCGAATCAAATCGAATCAAATCGAATCAAATCGAATCAAATCAAATCAAATCAAATCAAATCAAATCAAATCAAATCAAATCAAATCAAATCAAATCAAATCAAATCAAAAGTAGCTTTATTGTCAGTATATCATGTTCACAAAGACAAGACCCTGTTTAAACTAAATTAATAATAAATTAGAATAGTTTCTTAATATTATAATAAAATATGTAGTAAATTTATTTAAAATAAATCTGTATAAATTATTCAAGCAAAAAATTTTTTTTTATAAAAAAAAAATAAATAAAGTAGGTAATATGTATATAAATGTATATCATGCATAAAACTTCATTAATTTTGATTGACAACAGTTTAAAATAGTTTTATTTATTTTATACAAAAATGTTAAATGAAGAAAAAAAAAACAAAATCAGCAAAAAAACATGTATTCAGCACATAGTCAAATACAGTTACATTCACAAATAAGTAAAATAAAAACACAAACTTTATCTAAAAATGGTAAAACATGTCAGTTGGAAAAAAATTCCTCTAATGAGTAAAATGTATTTTCAGTCAAAAAATCCTTTGTGTTCTTTCTAAATTTTTTATAAAGATCTATTTTCCTAATATTAAGAGGTAAATGGTTAAACATTTTCCTACCATTGTAGACAAATGAATTTCTTACAAGAGTGCTTTGTGGTATTGGCAGCTGTAATCAGAAAGGACGTCTTACACTATATTGACTGACCCCAGTCAATTTATTTCGATACTTTTTAAACATTAAACAAACCATCTGAAGAATAAAAATACCACACAAAGTCAATATTTTCTGCTCTATAAAAATAGCTCTACAAGAAGTTAGTCTATTGATTTTAAATAAGTTTCTAAGAGCTCTTCTTTGTAATATAAATACTGATTTAAATAAATAGTCAGCATACGATCCCCAAAAGTAAATACCATAAGACAGATGAGACTGGATTAAAGAAAAGTACACCGTTTTTCCTGTCTCAAGGCCCAGATTATCCTTTACCACCTTAAGCGCATAAGAGCCTGATGAAATTTTGCTGTTTAGTTTTTAACATGTTCACTAAATTTCAAAGATGTGTCTATATGTATGCCAAGAAATTTGTTTACAATGGAATTATTTATATTTTTATTCTCTAGCTGAATGTTTTGTATTTCACACTTGAAGTTTAAAATATTGGTTTTTGATATATTAAAACTAAAAGTTGAAGTATGTCGTACATTATAGGTATATCTAGCAATTTTGTAACCAACTGCGACTAGCAGGTACATACAAGTAGATTTGGTCATCTCCAAAAAAAAACCTTTTAACCCATAGTGATTTACTTTTTAAACAAAGCATCTTTTTAGAAAATTTAAGTTTAAAATAATTTAATTTATACTCAGGGTATTAATAAGAAACTTTGCCGTCACGTCGTAAGAAAAATTGCGGTAAGTTGCCAAAGTGCATTTTTAAGGAACAAATTTAAAGTTAAGTAATTTTTCATTAGAGAAAATTAAATTTCTAGAAAATATGTAGGGCTGCGATACCTTGACAAAAAGTGCGTTTTTGCTGATTACGACAATTTTTAATTCGGTTCTTGCGAAGGTACTGCTTTTTTTCTTACGAAGGCAGAATGACTTCACTTGGAGTGTGCTAATGGGCTAGGAAGTTATGAGATCCATCATGGATCCATTTACTTAGAAAAAAGGTTTGTGTATATTTTGTTAAATGTGTCAGATACGGAATGGGACAACTGGGCGCCGCCAACTCGGCACCGCCAACTGGGCGCCGGAATAAAGTTTTTTTTTCGATAAAATGCATGTGCAGGTGAAAAACAAAATAGATATATTATTTATAAAAAAAAAACCTTTAAAAAATTTTTGACGCAATTTTCTTGAAAATTCATTAAGTCGAGTGTTAAAGTTTGGTAGGTGTAGTGTTTGGTAACCTAGTAACACTACAATTTACGTTTTTTATTACAACAATGGCGGATCCAAAATGGCGGATTTCTTTATTTTTAAACCGATTTGCCTCAAACTTGAAAGTTTGGAGTGCCTGATATCACTTAATACAGTTTTACCCTCTAACCTAAAAAAATCAAAATGGCGAATCCAAAATGGCAGACTTTCTTATTTACCAACCGATTTGTGTCAAACTTGAAATATTACATTGTTTAAGGTCATTTAACACAATTTTTTACTCAAACTTAAAAAAATCAAAATAACCGATCCAAAATGGCGGATTTTGAATTTACGCCATTTTGGATCGGCCATTTTGATTTTTTTAAGCTTGAGTCAAAATTTTGTTACATTTACATACATAAGTAATTTTTCAATGGTGGGTGTGCTTTCGGGCCGTTCGGCCGTCGTCGTTGGAAATTCGTTCTCGACGTTTAGCCATCTCGAGTGGATGGCATCTTCAGGAGATGTTGACTGTTTGTCGGCTTCTCGAGAAGCAAGCAATTTTCTTGAAATTTGGTTTTATTAAGTAAAGTTAAATTCATTAAGTCGAGTGTTAAAATTTGATAGGTGTAGTGTTTGGTAACCTAGTAACACGACAATTTACGTTTTTTATTACAACAATGGCGGATCCAAAATGGCGGATTTCTTTATTTTTAAACCGATTTGCCTCAAACTTGAAAGTTTGGAGTGCCTGATATCACTTAATACAGTTTTACCCTCAAACCTAAAAAATTCAAAATGGCGAATCCAAAATGGCGGATTTTCTCATTTACGAACCGATTTGTTTCAAACATTTCACGTTGTTTAAGGTCATTTAACACAATTTTTTACTCAAACTTAAAAAAATCAAAATAACCGATCCAAAATGGCGGATTTTGAATTTACGCCATTTTGGATCGGCCATTTTGATTTTTTTAAGTTTGAGTAAAAAATTTTGTTAAATGACCTCAAGCAATGTAATATTTCAAGTTTGAGACAAATCGGTTAGTAAATAAGAAAATCCGCCATTTTGGATCGGCCATTTTGATTTTTTTAAGTTTGAGTAAAAAATTTTGTTAAATGACCTCAAGCAATGTAATATTTCAAGTTTGAAACAAATCGGTTCGTAAATGAGAAAATCCGCCATTTTGGATTGGCCATTTTGAATTTTTTAAGTTTGAGGCTAAAACTGTATTAAGTGTTCTAAGGCATTGCAAACTTTCAAATTTGAAACAAAGCTGTTTTAAAATAAAGAAATCCGCCATTTTGGATCCGCCATTGTTGTTTGACTTAACAAAATCAAATTTCAAGAAAATTGCGTATTTTGTTTTTTATCTGGACATTTTATCGAAAAAAAATTTTTTAGTCCGGCGTTCAGTTGGCGGCGCCGAGTTGGCCCGGCGCCCAATTGGCCCGGCGCCCAGTTGGCCCGGCCCCCAGTTGTCCTAGAGACCGCGTCAGATATGTTTATAATTTTTATAAAAAGTTTTTAAATTTGCCAGTAGTTTCTTTATAGTTGGTGCAGTATAGGATTTTTATACAATTTTATGGTAACCTAATATTTTTAACAAACACAAGACACTACCGTATATAACCCCGTCGGTATCTCTAAAAAAAACATTTTAACCCAAAGTGATTTACTTTTCTAACAACGCATCTTTTTAAAAAACCTGAGTTTAACATATTTCAATTTAAACTCAGGGTAATATTAAGAAACTTTGTCGTCGTAAGAAAAATGGCAGTAAGTTGCCAAAGTGCATTTTTGAGGAACAAATTTAAAGTTAAGTAATTTTTCATTAGAGAAAATTAAGTTTCTAGAAAATATGTGGGGCTGCGATACCTTGACAAAAAAGTGCTTTTTTGCTGATTACGACAATTTTTAATTCGGTTCTTGCGAAGGTACTGCTTTTTTTCTTACGAAGGCAGAATGACTCTTAACTCAACAAAAAAACCCTAGATACTTCACCTTCTCTGATTCTAAAACTTTAAAACTTATATAAAAATTCAAAATTTTGTATACTGTATTGGAAGTTTTAGGTTTTACGAGAAAGAGCAGTCTTTCAAGATGACTAGTTTTAGTTTTTCTTTTTTATTAAAGAATTTTTTATTAGTTAGATTCTGTACTATAAATTTTTGTACTTAAATTGTCATGAGATGTATCATCTTTTTAAAAAATAAATAAAAAAAAAAGTTTTAGGTTTATTGAGGTATACAAATTACTGTTTGGATCTAGCATTAACTTGAAATTAAAAATTGTTCAATATTTTGTAATAAAGGTTGTTTAAGTATCGTATCAAAAAAGATTTTTGTAAAAAAAATCTCTTTTAAAAGAACTTACTTAAAAAAAATATTTTAAACTGGTTTCCCACATGGCACAAATCAAAACTATGTTAAAAACACACTTTCTTAAGTTTAATAGGTCGCTTTTTAACGTTTTTTTTAAAACCACGTTATAAAACCACGTTATTTCGGTGTGATATTAACGTGGTTTTAAAAATAACGTTAGAAAGCGACCTATTAAACTTTAAAAAGTGTCAAATTTTAGTTAAAACTTGTGACATATTTTTAAAGGCAATTAAAAAGAAAAACAGTTGCATAATTTTTGTTAATTTTAAAGGATATGCTAAAAATTTAAAAAAATACATATATTTCACACTATACTTTTTTATTAAAAATAAATGGATCCATGATGGATCTGACACCTTCCTAGCTAGCCTATTATCACACTTCAAGTGAAGCTATGATAATGTATTAGCCTTGAAAACAGTTTTGAGTAAATATCTCAAAAACTAAAGGTCCTACGAAGTTTTTGGTTATAACATGAATTATTGAGCAAAATATAGTCTAATATATTTCGAAAACTGTGTATTGATACCATGTTCCGTTAAAAAGTTTTCATTAGCATTAATGGATTTTGACCAAAATCTAATCAACTTGTAAGAGTGTCGAACACTATTTTACCTGTAAATTTTATGAAAATCGGTTCAGCGGTTTAGGAGCTATCGTGTTATGGACAGAAATAATATACACACACAGACAGACATCACGACGATATACACATTTTTGGCGTTTTCTCAAAAAAAAAATTTGTTGAAAATAATACCTTCTCTAGCCCTTGCTACGCGAGATATCTAGGACAAAAAACTGTTTTTAGGTTGATACATCATGGCTTCGCTTAAAAAGTGCTAATGGGTTAGCTAGGAAGGTATTAGATCGGTCATGGATCCATTTATTTGGTTTTTGGTTTGATATTTTTTATTTTCGACTCTTTAGTTTAGGTTTCATTCGCCCCCCAATAAAATTGATTTTTGATTGTATGTTATTTTTCCTTTTAGTTGTGGACCCCCTTAAATGTGATATTGTGTAACCTGATATGTAGTGATTTTGCTGTGTCAATTTTTGGCAACCCTTGGACTTTGATTTCGGCGCTCTCGTATGGATGGATATTTGGCAAAACAATGTGTGTTATATATGGATTTATTATGTCATTATTAGGTAAAACCCAGGGTCTTTATACTTTTACACAGCTTGCCTACAGAATTTGACTATTAGTCTATGGACATGCCGATAAGCTAACTTTGTTAAGGGCATCCCATGTATCAAATTTTGACTTGTTGTCATTCTGGATATGGCGGATTCAAAATGGCGGAAAGGTGTATCTTTGAAAAAATTGTAACTTTTTTATTTCTTATCCGTAATGTATTTAAAAATGTATTGGTCAGAAGATATGTATCTGTTTATATTTGTCAAAAAAATAAAAAAAATAAAAAAAAAGGTAAAATTTTTTTATTTTTTTTATTTTCTTCATAAAACTATTAGAGCTAGAAAAAAAAGTTTATATAAAAAAGATAGCTATTTTCATTCTTTATTCAAGAAACCCTTCATACGTAGGTAGGTAGGTAAAGGATTTTACTTTAAGAAATATAAGAATAAAAGAAAAATTCTTATGGAAAAACGAAATATCTATCTGGCAGTATCGTGCACAAGGAACCGTTTTTTAAAAACACTTATCATATTATATATGTATAGTTACATCGGGTTTCTATAAAACAAAAGGGGCGAGTTCGTAAAGTCATCGACGAGCTCATTGATAACAACACTCAAGTTCTTTTTTTTTTGATAAAATGTGTAGATGAAATACAAAATATATTATTTATATAACAACATCTTTAAAAAATCCTTTACGCAATTTTTTTGAAATTTGTTTTTGTTAAGTAATGTTAAATCCATTAAGTCGACTGTTGAATCTCGGTAGTTGTAGTGTTTGGTAACCTGATAACACTACAATTTACGTTTTTTATTACAACAATGGCGGATCCAAAATGGCGGATTTCTTTATTTTTAAACCGATTTGTCTGAAACTTGAAAGTTTTTCAGTGCCTGAGATCACTAAATACAGTTTTATCCGCAAACTAAAAAAATCAAAATGGCGACTCTAAAATGGCGGATTTTCTTATTTACTAACCGATTTGTCTCAAACTTGAAATATTACATTGCTTGAGGTCATTTAACAAAATTTTTTACTCAAACTTAAAAAAATCAAAATGGCGGATTTTCTTATTTAATAACCGATTTGTCTCAAACTTGAAATGTTACATTGTTTGAGGTCATTTAACAAATTTCTTTACTGAAACTTAAAAAAATAAAAATGGCGAATTCAAAATGGCGGATTATCTTATTTACTAACCGATTTGTCTCAAACTTGAAATATTACATTGCTTGAAGAAAAGTCCGCTATTTTGGATCGGCGATTTTGATTTTTTTAAGGTTGAGTTAAAAATTGTGTTAAATGACCTCAAGTAATGTAATATTTCAAGTTTGAGACAAATCAGTTAGTAGAGAAGAAAATCCGCCATTTTGATTTTTTTTAGTTTGAGTAAAACTTTTTGTTAAATGACCTCAAGCAATTTAATATTTCAAGTTTGAGACAAATCGGTTAGTAAATAAGAAAATCCCCCATTTTGGATCCGCCATTTTGATTTTTTTAGTTTAAGTAAAAAATTTTGTTAAATGACCTCAAGCAATGTAACATTCCAAGTTTGAGACAAATCGTTTAGTAAATAAGAAAATCCGCCATTTTGGATCCGCCATTTTGGTTTTTTTAAGTTTTAGTAAAAATTTTTGTTAAATGACCTCAAACAATGTAATATTTCAAGTTTGAAACAAATAGGTTAGTAAATAAGAAAATCCGCCATTTTGGATTTACCATTTTGAATTTTTTAAGTTTGAGGATAAAACTGTATTTAGTGAACTCTGGCACTGCAAACTTTCAAGTTTCAGACAAATCGGTTTAAAAATAAAGAAATACGCCATTTTGGATCCGCCATTGTTGTAATAAAAAAACGTTGTTGTAATAAATAAAAATTGTAGTGTTACCAGGTTACCAAACACTACAGCTACCAAGATTCAACAGTCGACTTAATGGATTTCACTTTACTTAACAAAAACAAACTTCAAAAAAATTGCGTAAAGGATTTTTTATACGACTGTCTTGTAAAATGGGTTTTGCGCACGGAGAACACGATCTAAAAATGACATTTTGCGAACGCTGTGTGCAAAACGTTTTGCACACGCTTATGTCATTTTTGCGCACGCCTATGTCATTTCTGCATACGGGTCTTCCGTCATTGTGATTTTTGTTGTTGTCACCCATCAATATAAGTTGGCTTAGTTCCGTAGCAACCGTCAGTGCTCGTATGTTTTGTTGATTAGATACGTCAAAAAATTGTTGAATTTTTAAAGTTTTGTTGTAAAAATGTCGGAAATAAAAACAAGTTAAATTAAAATCTGATTTTTCATTCTTTATTAGCAGTCGTATAAAAAATATTGTAAAAAACTCGTTTGAAAACCTCTTTGCACACTCCCTCGGCTTGTAGACCTCGCCTTCGGCTCAGTACCAAACTGTCTCGATCGTGTGCAAAGAGTCGTTCTCAAACCTTGTTGTTTAAATAACTATTTTAAAGATGTTTTTATATAAATAATATACTTTGTTTTTTATCTACACACACGCTACAATTTGTTGAAATTGCGTCAATGCTCACCGACTCTGGCGGTCGGTCAGCAATCTTCGATGAATGTCAGTTACGTCAAAATCAGCAGCTTTTTGTTTTTTTTTTGTTCGGCTGGGCGATTTTTTTAAATTGTTTTTTTCGGGTACACGATGCCACCGATTTTCGATTATTTTGTAGCAGGCCTTCTGCTATACTGAGCATTGCATAATTTGGTAATAATAAAAAGTTTCTAAAATTTATGATTCGTGATAATTTTTATTTTTCTTATGGATTTGTCGGAGGCAAATAGAAATATACAGTACAGTCCCGATTATCCAAAATAATGTGGACCAAAGTGATTTCGGATAATCAAAATTTCGGTTAATCCGACTTTAAAAAAAAAAATAGGAGTTCAGGATGCGTATATATCATTAAATCGACTTAAACACATTTGTAACACTTTGTCGGCTAACAAAACAATTCGCATTTTAGACCGTGGTATTGCCGTGAAACCCCGAGGGGAACCACCTAGCAGTATAGGTGAATCCCAGAGACGTTTCGTATAATGCGAATTTTTTCGGTTAATCGGGATTTTTGCTTTTAAATAGTTGATTTCGGATAAACCGGATTTCGGAAAATCGCGATTTGGATAATCGGGATTGTACTGTATTCAGTTTATAAACACTACTTTTAGACTCTTATAACATGGTAATAAAGAGTTTAAATAAATATACATAAATTACCTTTTTCCAATTTTAAGTAGAAAAAATAATTAAAGTTTTGTTGTACTTCAGGGTTTGTCCGAGCTCAAACTCTTATTTGTATAAGAAAGCACATATTTTTGTATATGAATTTAAAAAAATCCGAAACACAAAAATTAGAATGCGATTTTTTTAATTTCTTACTTAAGAACATATAATGGTTTTGATGTTGTTATTTGCACAATTTAAAAACTGGCGAAAAAAATTTAAAATGAGCTATTTTGACCAAAAACTTTGTGTTTTCCTTATTAATTCGGGTGTAGGCGATTTGTACAACAATAAGTTTTTGTTAAACATGACATAATTTTGGCCAGCTTTCAATAAAAAATACCGCTATTTGCGATTGAATAATCGGGAGGTCACAAAAGAAATCCGTTAAATAATCATTTAATTAAATCTCCAATGTACACAGTCCAGATTTTCTGCGAAAATGTTATTTGCCCTCGGATTTTTTAGAAATCCAACTCCAGGAAGTCAGCTGTAAAATGGGATATGTTGGAACTACGATGGGATATCAGTGTCTGTATCCCTATAATATGAGGAAATAATTTCGAGAAAAACATGGGGTAACATAATGAAAATTACGAAATCGGCAGTTTTTGCACCATTGTATTTATTATATTAAATATACGTTCGGTAGGGGGAAAATACTTATTTTTATAGGCTTATGTCTCCTACACTATTGCATATTTTGTCATTTGGAATTAAGTTGGCTAGATATGATCTTTATATTTTAATTTTCAGATTAAGCGATTTAGAACTCCATCATACTTTTATTTTAATTTTTTTAAAAGTTGACTTTGTCTCATTTTACTTCGCATACGGGGTTAAATGGGGTATCTATATGTGGCAAAACGGGCGGGGCGGTTGTGTAATTTATAATCAATATTTTTGTAAGACAAGTTTTATTTATTAAAAACTATGCAAGATTAAAATAGAAATAAAATTTCGGACTTCCATTGTCTTTATTTATTTTAAACACGACGTTAGTAAATATCTCAAATCAAAACGTTGTGGTTAAAATAAATAAAGACAACGGAAGTCCGAAATTTTACTCTACTCAATCATTGTCTACGTGTTTTAAACAAAAAGATAAAAATACTTATTTAAAAAATACATTTATAATAATCAAATTTAGTACACTAAAGTCCCGATTATCCGAAATAATGTGGACCAAAGTGATTTCGGATAATCGAAATTTCGATTAATCCAATTTTTTGTTTGGAAAATAGTTTAGGATGCGCATTCATTAGATCGACTTAAAAACATTTGTAACACTCTGTCGGCTAGGGTTGCCAACCGTCCTCCAGCCAGGAGGACAGTCCTCCTTTGAGGCAAAATGTCCTCCGTCTTCCACAGACCCTGTGGAGGACGCCATTTGTCCTCCTTTATCAAAATTATGTGCTTAAATCAAAAATAACGTCATAAAAAGACATGAGAAATGACCCGAAATCATAGTTGTTCCCCATTTTTTTTCTCTGTCATCCATATAAAATAACAAATTTAAGAAATAAATAAACATAGCCTGAGGAACGTCTGTAAAAACAGCCCTAAGCAACGGCGGCATCATTCGTAAGTTTTCGTCATGTCTCCCGCGGCAAAGCAAAGGTCAGTCAAGTGTTCTGTGGTCAGTCTGGCACAGAATTTGTACCCTATGTTTGCCTCGAAGTTTTGGTTTGTTTTACTAAGTATTTAATATTTTTTCTCTTTACTCTTGGGGTATAGTAGTAAGGTAAGTAAACAGTCACTTAAGGCCGCTTGACATGGTGCATGACAATAAAATTTGCAGGCAAATGTATGAAATTTTGCCCAGGTGCATGCGCAGTACAAATCCAGCTCATTATTGCAGGCAATCCATTTTTATCGGTCCGGTGCCATTTTTTTGCATGCAAACTGGGGAATTTTTACCTAGATTCTGGGGAATCAATGCATGGCCATGCACAATGTCAAACGAAAAGAAGATTTTTTGCAGGCAACAATTTGACCGAAATTTTTTGCTTGCAAATATTTGCAGCGCGATTGCCCCAAATGCCTCAATTTACTGTTTTTTTTTTATATTATTGAAATCTAGCACTTCTGCTTATGCTGCATTATTTTATGCTGAGTTTATACACTATACATACAGATAAAAATAATAGTTGATTCTATAAAATAAAAAGTTGGACAACTTTTAACTTTTTTTTTATTTTTATCTGAAAACAGATGTGCAACATCACATCATATGATCTTTGTTGTTGTTTTGGTATAGAATTTAATTATTTTTTTTCAGTTTTTTTTAAGCATTTTAAGATTTTTAAGCAATCCAACTTTAAAAAGCCATTTATCTAATTCAAAAAAACTTACAGATTGTGTTTTTTTACAAAAATATTGATGTTTGTTTATTATTTTGGCTGTCTAAATAGCAAAATAGGTATTTTAATTTTTATATACATAACCCCTGCATAAAAATAAAACAAAAGTGCATATTAAAATAGAATTCATATTATTTTCTACAAAAACAGTGTTCAAAATTTATTAAAAAACTACCTCCGATAATGAAGTTTTTCACTGAAAACGGCGTTTTTCACAGAGCAAGTGCAAAAGTTTTGCACACGCTGTATATTGCATGAAAATGTTTTTTCACAACTCGCTCGAATTATGGACCTCGCTAAGGCTCGGCCCAGCAAACTGTCTCGCCCATATAAATAAATTCATTTTTAAAACTTGTTTTTTAAATAACTATTAATTTTGATTGGGCTGTTTCAACAGCAAAATATTTTTATTTTAATTTTTTCTTTAAAATGAGTCTCAGTGGCGGCTCGTGGTCATTTGCAAAGGTGAAGCAAAACAATGACATAAAGGTACTCGCCGCAGGCAAAAAAAATTAGGCATCATGATCAAAAACATTAATTTTGAGCCTTAAGAAGTAGTTATTTTACCCATTATTGTAAAAAATAATATGATATTTAAGCTCCTGATTAATTTTTATCTCTATAAACCAAGCACACAATACGTTTCTGTTTTGAAACTACAGAATAAACCATTTGTATCTCCTTTTTTAAGTTTCACCTCCCAAGAAAATTTGTTTGGTGTGTTGTGTTTCGTACCTGTTATTTAATAAATGTGTTTTGAAAAAGATGTTTTTTTAATTTAAAAAATACATACCAATATATATACGTACCTACCTAGTGATTTTTATATTATGTTTATACGTATAGAGCTTTATTTTAAGGAACGTGCACTAGATTTTTTTTTTAATTGTGAGATCATATAAAAATGTCCTCCATTGGCTCCAGTGGGAGTTGGCAACCTAACTAAAACAATTCGCATATTAGACCATCGTATTGCCGTGAAACCCCGAGGGGAACCACCTAGCAGTATAGGTGAATCCCAGACGCGTTTCGTATAATGCGAATTTTTTCGGTTAATCGGGATTTTTGATTTTAAATAGTTGATTTCGGATAAACCGGATTTCGGAAAATCGCGATTCGGATAATTGGGATTGTACTGTATTCAGTTTATAAACACTACTTTTAGACCCTTATAACATGGTAACAAAGAGTTTAAATAAACATATACTAATTACCTTTTTTCAATTTTAAGTACAAAAAATAATTAAAGTTTTGTTGAACTTCAGGGTTTGTCCGAGCTCAAACTCTTATTTGTATAAGAAAGCACATATTTTTGTATATGAATTTGAAGAAATCCAAAACACAAAAATTAGAATGCGATTTTTTTGAATTTCTTACTTAAGTACATATAATGGTTTTGATGTTGTTATTTGCAAAATTTAAAAACTGGCGAAGAAAATGTAAAATGAGCTATTTTGAACAAAAACTTTGTGTTTTCCTAATTAATTGGGTTGTAGGCGATTTGTACAGTCGGGGAATTTATAAATTGCCGTTTTATTTTTTTCTGCCAAAATTAATCAATTTGTGCAAGCTGTGCTTGACAATTACACTTGCTTAACTCGGCTTGGTTAAGCAGCGGGATTAAAGTAAAAGTTTACTGCCAGGGTGCAGTCTCACACCCTGCCATGACCAAGAAGGCTTATGGTACAGTAAACTAAGTAGGTATATTGAGATCAAACTATCAAATGTTAAATCTGCTTTATTGAGATAAATCCTCTCTTTTTATATTAACAAATTGTTATAGTTCGTGATAAATTATAAAATATAAAATTCCATATAATGTGTTGTTTTATAAACTAAATAATTTATATTATTTAAATAGGTAAACTTGAGAAGGTTAGTTTATGTTATTAAAATCTAATTTCTCAAGATCACCTGTGTTTAAATAATAAATTTAACTAAAAATTAAGATTTATGAAAAATGGTAAAAAAGGGAAATCTGTTTAATTTTCTAATTAAACATTTTCCCCTCTCTCCAGAACGGGTGACTGTATGGACCTCAGGTTGAATAATGCTGTTGATGTGGTAGGAAGGTATCGAAATAGGTACTTCTGCTTCATTTATAACGTGAGTCAGTTTCTTAAAACTGCTGACAGTGAATCTAGGCATCGCATCGATTGTGTTGTTTTTGTTGTCATCGTACGTCGTTGAACTTTTCGCTGTGGCGACAAATTTTTTCTGTTCCAAAATATTATGATCCATTTTTGTTATGAAGAAATTGTAAATTGGGCGGCAAGAATTTAAAAATATTTTGTTGCATATTTACAATGGCAAAATGTTTATGACTTATTTGCCATTGTCCTTCCGCCTCTTCAGTAAATTTTGAGTTGGAATGTTTCTTCTTTTGGGATTTCTTTCTAATAAGAATTGTTGCTTCTTGTTTAAAAGTTTTCTTCTCTTTAATATGTCTTCTTGACTTTTGGTTATGTTTGAACTTGCTTTTTATTCTAAAGGTATTCCTGGTTGAGCACAGGATAGGCACCAATTTTCTTTTTGGCTTTAAATTGAGGACTTCTGCTGACTGTATGTTTGGTTTTTTTACTTTGTTATTTAATTTGATATGCTGGATTTTGTTGTTTTGTACTATGTTCTGTTCTTCTAGAGTTTGTTGTTCTTTGCTCACTTCTTTCGTAACCAAGATTACTGGAGGTATCTTCTGATATACATGATCTGGGTGATATTTTAAATTATCTTCTTTTTGAGTTTGTTCAGTTTAAATAAAGTTGCTTATTTTATGGTTTGTCTTTGTTTCTTTGCTTACTTCTTTGTTCTTAAGTGTATACATTTCTTTTTTTAAAAATTGAAAAAAGTCTTCTAGTGTGGGGATTTTGTTTTCAAACGCTTGAAACCATCTATGGTATGACTTTTCTACTTCAGACGTCAATTTCTTTGTCAATAATTTCATCAATGGTAGGTCCCAAGTTTCTGTATTTTGCCCCGAGGTTTGAATGTCTCTAAGGCACTCACGGCTCATCTCATAAAGCTGTTGTAATTCTTTAACTGTTTCTTCATCCATACTGGGGATGTCTCGGATATCATCTAAATGATCCATAATGACGTTTGGAATGTGAAAAGTTTCATTGTACTTAAAATCAGTTGATGGGCTCTTGTTTAACTCTTCAATTCTTTCAATTAAGTACTGAAGAACTTCTTTCAATGTGGGCAATCTGCCTAGTTCGTAGTTTACCCATTCATGGTGTAAAATGTGCGTCTCGACATCCCATTTCTGGTAAATTATGTTTATGATTATTGGCTCCCAATTGACTTTAATCGCTTGTGAAAATTCAAGTAGATCTTCGGCATGCAGTAGGAGCTTTTTTAGTTCTTGTGCGGACGCATACTCCATTATATATATGTCTAGAAGGCAATCTAGAAGGTGTGAGCCCATTTTGTATCTTCTTAGCTGTCTTTCTAGCAATATTCTTTCTAGATTTTTTCCTATTATTGTGGTTGGTTGGCTCTTGTATTTTTTTTTAATGACTTTACTCCTTATCTGGACAATTAGGCTTCTGTAGACATGACAGATACTCAGTGGCTTCGGACAGTACAAGTGTACGGATAGTCGTACTGGCAGGTGGACGGCTTTTCAACGCTTGTAGAATGGACGGACTTTCTCGTGGAAGGTCGCTCTGGTTGAAGCTCTCTTGCGTAGTGGCTTCGGACAGGACAAGTGTACGGATAGTCGTACTGGCAGGTGGACGGTTTTTTGATGCTTGTAGAATGGACGGACTTTCTCGTGGAAGGTCGCTCTTGTTAAAGCTCTCTTGAGTAGTGGCTTCGGACAGGACAAGTGTACGGATAGTCGTACTGGCAGGTGGACGGTTTTTTGACGCTTGTAGAATGGACGGACTTTCTCGTGGAAGGTCGCTCTGGTTGAAGCTCTCTTGAGTAGTGGCTTCGGACAGGACAAGTGTACGAATAGTGGTACGGACAGGTGGACGGTTTTTGACGCTTGTAGAATGGACGGACTTTCTCGTGGAAGGTCGCTCTAGTGGACGGTTGAAGCTGTCTTGTCTAGTGGCTTCGGACAGGACAAGTGTACGGATAGTCGTACAGGCACGTGGACGGTTTTTTGACGCTTGTAGAATGGCTGGACTTTCTCGAGGAAGGTCGCTTTGGTTGAAGCTCTCTTGAGTAGTAGCTTCGGACAGGACAAGTGTACGGACAGTCGTATCGGCAGGTGGACGGTTTTTCGACGCTTGTAGAATGAATGGACTTTCTCGTGGAAGGTCGCTCTGGTTGAAGCTCTCTTACGTATTGGCTTCGGGCAGGACAAGTGTACGGACAGTCGTACGGGCAGGTGGACGGACTTTCTCGTGGAAGGTCGCTCTGGTTGAAGCTCTCTTGCGTAGTGGCTTCGGACAGAACAAGTGTACGGACAGTCGTACTGGCAAGTGGACGGTTGGGCTGTAGTGGTGTTCTTCCTACGGGCGTCGGCGGCGGTTTCTTTGTTCGAAGGACCAATGTGGCTTCGGACAGGACAAGTGTACGGATAATCCGGTTCGAAGGACCAATGTGCAAGCTGTGCTTGACAATTACACTTGCTTAACATGGCTTGGTTAAGCAGCGGGACTAAAGTAAAAGTTTACTGCCAGGGAGCAGCCTCACTCCCTGCAATGACCAAGAAGGCTTATGGTACAGTAAACTAAGTAGGTATATTGAGAACAACTATCAAATGTTGAATCTGCTTATTGAGATAAATCCTCTCTTTTTATATTAACAAATTGTTATAGTTCGTGATAAATTATAAAATATAAAATTCCATATAATGTGTTGTTTTATAAACTAAATAATTTATATTATTTAAATAGGTAAACTTGAGAAGGTTAGTTTATGTTATTAAAATCTAATTTCTCAAGATCACTTGTGTTTAAATAATAAATTTAACTAAAAATGAAGATTTATGAAAAATGGTAAAAAAGGGAAATCTGTTTAATTTTCTAATTAAGCACAATTAAAGAAATAAAAAAACATATTTTTAAATATGTATGTATAAAGACAGAGGTACCGTTCACAATTGTTTTGTTTTGGTTCAAACTACTTTTTAAATCTCCAGTGTACACAGTCCAGATTTTCTGCGAAAATGTTATTTGCCCTCGGATTTTTTAGAAATCCAACTCCAGGAAGTCAGCTGTAAAATGGGATATGTTGGAACTACGAAATAATTTCGAGAAAAACATGGGGTAACATAATGAAAATTACGAAATCGGCAGCTTTTGCACCATTGTATTTATTAGATTAAATATACGTTTGGGTAGGGGGAAAATACTTATTTTTATAGGCTTATTTCTCCTATTAAATGATCACTATTGCATTTGTCATTTGGAATTAAGTTGGCTAGATATGATCTTTATATTTTAATTTTCAGATTAAGCGATTTAGAACTCCATCATACTTTTATTTTAATTTTTTTAAAAGTTGACTGTGTCTCATTTTACAAGATTAAAATAGAAATAAAATTTCGGACTTCCATTGTCTTTATTTATTTTAAACACGACGTTCTGTTTAGTAAATATCTCAAACCGAAACGTTGTGGTTAAAATAAGTAAAGTCAATGGAAGTCCGAAATTTTACTCTACTTTATCATTGTCTACGTGTTTTAAACAAATAAATTAAAATACTTATTTAAAGAATACAAAGCTGTAATAAAAAATACATTTATAATAATCAAATTTAGTATTTACAAAATTTATAAAGAATTACAGCGACCTAGTCATCGGTGTCGACTCTCCTACACGAGTTTTAAGCCCATTTCTTCTAAAGACAACATAAAATACAACTTTCAGTGCTGGTACCAAAAAAAAATTTTTTTTTGGAAATATGTTTTTTCATGTCAGTCACAAAAGTGTAACTGCGTATGGCAAGAACTATTAGTGCAGGCGCTGTAGGAAGTTGAGTATGCAAAATATGAGGGCCGCAGTTTGACAATGGATTCTAGCTGACAAAAGGTCTCAGATTAACGATCTGGATGTTGCCAATCCAGGTTTTGGTCCGATTTTTTTATCCCCCCTTTTCTTATAGTCGTGTTCGAATTTCCAAAAATTTAACACAATGACAGAGAAATTAATCAACAATGTGTAAAATCCAACCTAGATATAAAATTTTATTAGTTTGTCAAATGTTAGCTGCAAAAACCCCCAAAAACCCCCAGACCCACCAAAACCTTAGATTTTGAGGTTATCTTCAAATTTTCTCAAAAACTAAGCTTCTTAGAGAAAAATATGTAATTACCTTTATTAAAGAAAATAAAATTTGCTTTTGAACGATGTATTAGTCAGTGAGAAACATGTTTATTACATGATTTACCCGATTTTCTTGAAAACTAAGCTCTTTTTCAAAAATTTTCAGAAATTCGAACACGACTATAAGAGGATAAACAAATTGGACGAAAACCTGGCTTGGCAACATTCAGATCGTTAATCTGTGATTTAATCTTAGCTAGAATCCACTGTCATAGTGCGGTCCTCATATTTTGCACACTCAACTACCTACAGCGCCTGCACTATATACGTGCACATGGCCCATACCTACCTTTATCGTATTTATATGTCTGTCACTTTCACTTGTTTCTCCTTTTAGGAATAACTTCTATAACTACTTTGACAGCTTTGGCAATGGAACGCTACCTTATGGTAGCTAAACCTACTCCAAGGAAACGTGTTAGTTATAAAAGCACTACTTACTTGTTGTGTGGTGTGTGGTCGTACTCACTGATGTTGACCACGCCACCTTTGATTGGATGGGGAAGATATGATATTGAAGCGGCTAACATAAGGTAAGTTAAGGCGGATTTACACGTTTCCAGTAGCTGGAACAAATACTATAGTATACCCAGTAACTAAAATTTAGTTAATGGAAGCGTTTAGCCTTTACCATTTAGTACTTAAGCAAGTAAGCCATTTTGTCATTTTTAGTCAAGCGCGGATTTAAAAGGGGGGTAACGTGGTAATTACCCCCGCTAGAAAAAAATATATGCTCTTCTCGTTAATAAATAAAGGGCTTAACGGAAAATTATCCCACCAACCTAGAAAAAAAATAAAGGCACAAATCATTTTTTCGTCGACAATTACCGTCCCCCCCCTAAATCCCCCAGATCCGCGCTTGGTGGGGCCATGGCGAAAAACCTATATACTTAGCGAATTTTAGGCTAGGGAAAAAAATGGCCAACTTTTGAAAATTCATATTTTAAAAACATCAAGTTTATCAACAAAAGCACCGAATTGCAGTATTGTCTGGTCATAGAGATACGAAAAAATCACACCCTAAGTTAAGATTCGGAAAAACGGCCTTTAGCGAATTTTAGGGAAGGAATCCCATAAGACCAAAATGGTCAAATTTTGTAAATTCATATCTCAAAAGCTATACAATTTATCAACAAAAGCACCGAGTTGGTGTACGGTGGGGCCATAGTGATGCTAAAAACCAAACTCTGGATTGAGATTCGGAAAAACGTCATTTAGCGAATTTTAGGATAGGGAATCCCACACGGTAAAAAATTTTGTCTACAATGAACACACGTACTTTATTTTACATTAAAACAATTTGTTTTGAATTAAAATATTTCTTTTTAGTTCAACGCAGCGTTTAATCATGAAATGAGACCTTATTTTTCTTCTTTAATTGTTTTTTTTCAGTATACTCTATTTTGTAACAAAGCAATTGTCTTCATATAAATAATATTTTGTTTCCAGAGAAAACGGTGCCTTAGATTAATTCAGTTCCAATTTATAATAAAACAATTTCTGTATCACTTCAGAACCAGAGGCAAGACATTTTTTGTGCTATATCAAGAAAATATTCTCTTAGTGAATAGGAAAGCACAAATTATTTTACTTCAAAGCAATTTGCTTTGATCTAAGACAATTTTTTTACCGTGCATGACACCAAAATGACCAAATTTTAAAAATTCTATTTTAAAAACTATACAGGTTATTAACAAAAGCACCGAGTTGCAGTATGGTGCGTTCATAGAAATGCGTAAAACCACACCCTGAGTTAAGATTCGGAAAAACGTCATTTAGCTAATTTTAGGGTAGGGAAACTTATAACACCAAATTGGCCAAATTTTAAAAATTCATATTTTAAAAACTATATAGTTTATCAACAAAAGCACCGAGTTGCAGTATGGTGGGGCAATAGAGATGCGAAAAAACCACACCCTGAGTTAAGATTCGGAAAAACGTCATTTAGCTAATTGTAGGGTAGGGATTCTTAAACACCAAAATGGCCAAACTTTGAAAATTCATATTTTAAAAACTATATAGTTTATCAACAAAAGCACCGAGTTGCAGTATGGTAGGGCAATAGAGATGCGAAAAAACCAAACCCTGAGTTAAGATTCGGAAAAACGTCATTTAGCGATTTTTAGGGTAGGGAATCTTATAACACCAAAATTGCCAAACTTTGAAAATTCATATTTTAAAAACTCTATAGTTTATCAACAAAAGCACCGAGTTGCAGTATGGTAGGGCAATAGAGATACCAAAAAACCACGCCCTGAGGCCCTCAGTTAAGATTCGGAAAAACGTCATTTAGCGAATTTTAGGGTAGGGAATCTTATAACACAAAATGGCCAAACTTGGAAAATTCATATTTTAAAAACTACTACTACTACTACTATCCCAACAAACATTTAAAGTTGTCACGACGAAACCCCAACTAGAAAGAATTTCTTAAAGGTAACCGCAACGTATTCCCGCTACGTCTCAGTATACCATACAGCGACGTGTTAATTCCCTAAGTGGGGAACCAATTTCTGGTTATGACTACTAGGCCAAGTGTTTAAAGTCACTGTAGTAACAACTACACTACTACGTCGCAGCCAGGTATCTACTACGTCGTAGAGGCTGCAAGTAATATAATCGTTTCTTTTTGGTAGAATTATTATAATACAATATGGAACACAACAGTAAACAGACACGCTAATTTTTTTTGGTTTGGTTATGTCTGTAATATGTACTATGTTATCTAAATTTACGAGATTTAACGAGCAGAGGTCAAAATTCAACTGCGATGCAAATTTTTATGTGCAACATGCATTATGTTTATTGCAAAAAATAGGTGCGCCTGCAAAATTTAGCCGTTTTCTGGTAGCTGATGGAATATTTTCGTTGTGGTTTTTGAGGTTATGTTTTTATAATTGGCAGATAATCCGACCAAATGGTTTTTAATATGGATATTTGGTAGAGCTTTTATTAATTTGTGTACGAAAAACTATATCTCTGTAAAATGGGCTTCAAAACTAAAATAAGAAAAACAATTTTTCTGTCCTTCAAAAAAAAACATGGCGTACAAAAATTATTCCTTCATAGAGGGGAGAGCTACTTGAAAGTAAGCCTAAGTTACGGCTACGTAACACTTACTACTTTTGTGTCTCCATTCCCTTATAGTTCTAGATAGCACATTGAAATTTCTACCTCATCCGTTACGGGAACGTGTTACCGACTTTTCCCCGCAACTAAAAAATTACTAGAGAGGGTCAGCAACCGCGCGGGTAAGCAAATTACGACGTTCAAGTTATATGGCCGATCGGACCGTCAGCAACAGACGTCACTTGTCATTGACATTTAAGGAGGATCAACAACAAAAGTTTTAAACAAATTATTTTGTTTTACAATATTATCAACAAACTCAGGTAAAAAAAAATAAAAATGATAGTGATAGATTAGTATTTAATAACAAAGATATAAGAAAACACATAGCTAATTTTTACGCTTTTACATTAAGGCCTAGTTTATGTTCTGATCAAGGATGTATTCGTGGACTTATTAATTATTATTATGTTATTAATTGGAATCAAAACAAATAATTTTAACTATAAAATCTGAGTTATTTATCACATTGTTTTTTTTAAATTTTAGATCACTGCTTGTAGTAACCAGAAATGCTAAAGAAGTATTGCAATTGAACTAACTCTATGAGTTATGACTAGCTGCTAAAGGCCAATGAGGTCTCCTTATCACCATTGGGGTACATGATAGGGACTGCAACGAATGTCGAACCACCATGTATTCTTATAAATAGATCACCCGACAACATGTATATTATGCAATGCCTTTATGATATCAACAATGAAAACAATCATTTATTGCCCTACTGAACCTACTTAACCAAGGATTTGCTAAGATAATCCAGACAAATTTTAAGTTAACTTCAGCCTTTGTCATTCTCAATATATTTAGTATGGCTTTTAATGTTTTAATCAATTATTGTAATAAGTTATTATTTTAAATGAAATAAATAAAAGTTGTTTATGTAGTTTTTTATTTAAAAAATTATCTAGAGGGGGCAGTGATGCCCGGTTTCCACCTATGTGTGCCCACCCTGATTCAAAAAATGTATCACACAACGGGACATAGATTGACTTGTTTAAATGCAATGAGATTTTTTAAGCAATGTGGGCACACATAGGTGGAAACTGAGTTTTAAAAATGGGGGGGGGGTTGTTTTTGAACCTATCTATCTAGTTATAAAACCTTATTTTTTTGCTCAGGTATGTAATACCACATGTATCTTGTATTTTTTATGTAATTCTCGGGAAAAAGGGAGGAACATGCCACCCCCCCCCCCCTCTGGGACCTCCACTGACATGACCATTAAATAAAACAAAAGACATCAATTTTTTGGATATACAGGGGTATTGTATTCTAAAGTGGTGGCAGGCCCTAGTGGACCTCGATGCACCACGACCACATGTGGGCCTCTACTGACTACAACAAAAAATGATTTAGCATTAACGCATTGCCACATGTACAAAGGTATTCATTATGAATGTAACCCCCTCACTACCATGTGGGGATAGGGGATCTCATGGGGATCGTGGGGGGTTACATTTATAATGGATGCCTGACACAGCTCAATGTGTAAGGAAAAAACTTATGTTCTTTATTTTAATTTTAGAGTAGGTAGGTAGTACTAATAATAACATTTTGTCAAATTAAATTCAAACACTTTTTTGTTCTTTAGTTCAAACTAGGCCAGAGGTTGCTGTAAAAGTTCTCGGATTATCCTGTATACCTATCTTCCCAAAATCTGCTGTATTCACATTTGTAGAGGTTTCCTCATCTTTGAAAATGTGGATCCTGTAACAAAAAAGGAAATTTTGATACATGGGGCTTCTGCGATGTGTTTGAAGATATAGTATTTAAAATATTTGCCTACAGATATCATTATTCTGAATAATGAAAGTCAATAAAAAGGGCGTATTCCCCATGGTTCATAGCTCTCTCCCTTACCTATTTCCCTTTCGTTTACGTGCCTTCATCATTTCTCTATGTAGATTATACTTGATTGCAGATTATTTGCACTGTAATAAACTTGAAGGCTTCGTTGTTTTGTGGCATCATTCATCAAAAAGCCATTTTAACAGAAGCACAGATTAGGTTGAATAAGATTAGTAAAAAACAGAAGACCAAATCCATTTTTTATTTGTTTATAAATCAAATCAATTACACGCAAGCAAGTGATACACACATTTTTGCGCTCCTGAAGTTTAACCTTTTTTGGTGGGAAAAAGTACACCGATTCTTGTAATTTTTTCGCAGTAGTGAGTTGTGAATATCTCCTGCATGGTGATGTAATTAAATTTCCAGAAAGCAGCTGCCAAAGGTAATAATTTGATTAAAATTAATCCTTATCACTTATAACAAAAAAATGCCTACCTGCGAAGAATGCCAAGATATGATAAGCTCGAGAAATAAAAAGGTTTTTTGTAGCCAATGCAAAAAACCTTATCATTCCACCTGTGTTCATGAATCCGAGAACCTAGTTACTTTGTTGGCAGAGATCCCCGGTCTTTCCTGGCGATGTGATCGTTGTGTTGCCGATTGTACTACATTGAATCAGCAGGACATAAAAAACCTAATAGAAAGCAAAGTTCAAGAAGCGTTACAAGCTCTCAACACTACCTTTGAAAGCCTAAAATTCGATATTATGAATATTGCCGCTGATAAACTTGCATTACTTTCAAATGAATTGCAACCACCTGCGCAATCTAAGCAAAAAAAGTACTCAGAAACTCTTAAAAATAACACTCAGCCTGCCGTCCTGATCAAGCCTAAAAATGAATCTCAAACAAACGATCAAACTAAAAAAGCGCTTCTAGAAAACATCAACCCTGTGGAAGAAAATTTTGCCTTTACGAAAATCAAGCACACAAGCAAAGGTGAAGTCCTTATTGCCTGCAAAAATTCGGAGGATAAGAACAGATTTAAAACCCTAGCAGAGGAAAATTTATCTGAAGAATATGAAGTCCGCGAAATACATGGAATTAATCCCAGAGTCAGAATCGTCGGTTTTACAGAATGCCTCTCAGATGAACAATTATCCACAATTTTAATTAAACTAAATTCTGATATTTTTCATAAAAACTCACAGCTAAAAGTAATAAGCATTAACAAGACACGTAACAAGAATAATCTCTTTCAAACTCTCTTGCAAATCGATAGGTCCACCTACGAAAAGCTACTTAAATTCGGTAATGTCTTTGTAGGGTATAAAAGCTGCACAGTCTATGACGGTCTTACTATTCCGCGTTGTTTTAACTGTAACGAATTTCACCACTCATCTAAAAACTGCGAAAAAACTGTCTCTTGTCCAAGATGTGGCAAAATTCATGACGTTAAAGACTGCAAATCTGATAACCTACAGTGCACTAACTGCATAAAACTTAAAAAGGACGATGACAGCATCAAAATTGATCATGCCGTATGGGATACTAATAAATACACTGCATATAAAAACGCAATAACTAGACTGCAAAAAAACATCATGCAACAATAGCACACAAATCCCCCACCTAAATCAGATTCCGTCGATTTTTCACTTTATTACCAGAACTGTCAGGGACTTAGAAATAAAACTGGCAACCTCTTACTTTCAACGTATACATGCGACTATGATGTGATTTCATTCACTGAAACTTGGCTGGTTCCTGACATTTCTGATAGAGAGTTTATGAACACTAATTTTAACGTTTACCGCCTTGATAGAGATAGAAAGACAACAGGCCTGACAAGGGGTGGGGGTGTTCTTTTAGCGGTTAATAACATCTTGCAATCTTCTCAAGTTATTTTTCCTACATCAATAATTACACTGATTCCCAGGTTTGCGGACATTGTTGGAGTAAAAATCCATTTTCAGAAATCATTCATATATATATTCACAATATACATACAACCTCCGGTACGCCCCACGGATATAGAGAGTATTCTCGACTTTTTTATTGCACTTGATATTATTCCTAACAACAAAGTTATAATCCTCGGTGACTTTAATGTCCCGCAATATGCGAACTTTCTAGACTTCCAAAATAAACACCAATTTACTGACACTCTGGTAATTAAATTAAATGACTTTATGAGCATATTTCAACTGAAGCAGATGAACTTGCAGCGGAACTCGATAAATCGAATCCTTGACTTAGTTTTACAGAAATATGTTAACCTAATATGCACAAGAGCAACTGACGTACTGGTTCGTGAACATGACGACCATCCGGCTCTAAATGTTCACGTTACCGGACTGGCTGAAGAAACTGATCTGTCTAATATTAATTCACAAACAGTATACAACTTTCGAAAGGCTAATTTTCCAGCTTTATATCTGCAACTCTCGAACACAGACTGGGGTTTTTTGAATGACTTTGAGGATTTAGACCAAATGAGTCAGCAACTATACATATACATTTACGGTATTTTTGAAAAACTGGTTCCAAAATATTCAAAAAATGCCAAAAAGCAGCAGTTGCCTCCTTGGTTTACGCCCGATATCATTAAAAATATATATAAAAAAGAAAGGCTGCGAAAAGTAAATAAAAAAAATCCAAATCCTGACACCTACCGAGAATTTAGTCAATTAAGAGCATATTTAAAACTAGAAATAAAAAAACTACACCTGAAATTCATACATACCGCTGAAAATAACATAAAGAGCGATCCCTCAAAATTCTGGTCTTTCATAAACAGCCAAAAAACAACGTCATCAATTTCTAGCGTAATGTACCACGATAACACTGAATATGACTCTATGCAATCCATTTCGCAGGGTTTTTCAGACTATTTTAAGAGCGATTTTAACGACAACCCCGTACAACCTCTCAGAATCACACGTCGAATAATAATTCCCCCTGTATTTGCATAACAGACTTCTCAAATACGGAAGTTGAAAATGCTCTTGGAAAGCTTAAACCTAAATTAACAGCGGGTCCAGACTCCATACCAAGCTTTATTATACGAGAATGCGCCTCCATTCTCGCGGTTCCCTTGTGTAAATTATATAACAAATGCCTCAGTGAGTCGAGAATACCCTCCTCGTGGAAGGTCAGCAAGGTGTGTCCCATTTTCAAATCTGACAATAAATCTTATATTAAAAATTACAGACCTATAACTATAATTAACAACTTTTTGAAAGCCTTTGAATTTCTCTTGCATAAGTCTATCTACCCCTCTGTGAATAATATTTTATCACCTAATCAACACGGCTTCATTAAAGGACGTTACCAATTTTCTGTCTATAACACAAACCATTTCTCAAACTATTCACGCAGGTCAACAGCTCGACGTCATATATACAGATTTTTCTAAGGCGTTCGACAAACTTGACACCGGCGTGCTCTTAACAACCTTAAAAAATTTCGGTTTTAACATATCATTATTAAACCTAATAAGATCTTGCTTAAGCAACAGACGCCAACACGTGTATGTAAATGGTGTTAGGTCTGCCGAATACCTTGTCAGCTCCGGCGTACCACAGGGCTCTGTGCTGGGACCTCTTTTTTTCGACATCTTCATAGATGGTTTGGGAAGGGGCCTCGGTTCATCCAGCCTTTCATATGCTGACGATTTTAAAACATTCAGAGTAATAGGTGACGTCTCTGACTGTATAGCTCTTCAAAATGATCTAAATGCAATCCAGAATTGGTGCGTTTAAAACGGCCTACCTCTTAACATTGCTAAATGCAAAGTAATGACATACACAAATAAAACTACATATCTAACGTATGACTATGCTATAAATGGCCAAGTCCTGGAGAGGCCGGAAACCATACGCGACCTAGGAGTAATTTTTGACAAGAAACTATCATTCTCTTCTCATATTGAAGACATTACATCAGCTGCATCGAGAATGTACGGTTTTATTGTTCGCATCTCAAAAGAATTAACTAACATCTTAGCGCTCAAGAGTCTTTACTTTGCTTATATTTGATCAAAGCGAATATGCGTCTATTGTCTGGAATCCACATCAAATTAACCAAATAGAAGACCTCGAGAGAATTCAAAGGCGTTTCTTAAAATTTTTATCCTTTAAAGTAGATGGAACCTATCCCGCTCAAGGAATCCCTCAAAACCAACTTCTCGCCAGATTCGATATTCCATCTCTAAACAGCAGAAGACAGTACGCATCTCAGGCAACCTTACATAAAATTTTAAACAATCAAATAGACTGTGCAGACTTATTAGCCCAACTAAACTTCATAATCCCGCTCCAGGGATCGAGACAACTATCCACTTTCTATCTGCCAACGCCTAGGCTAAATGTTTTAAAGTATTCACCGTTTTATACAATGTGCGACATTTGTAACAATACTCCAGCTATCGATATATTTAATACCAATTTAAAACAGCTCAGAAATACGCACTTGCAAAATAATGCCTAAAAGTCCAACCTATTCTTGTACATCTAATTAATGCTTAAGACTACCTTTACTTGTATGTTACTTTTATTGTATATTTATGTAACTCTCATTTATTCCTGTCATTGTAATTGGGTTTGCCCGTAATGATATGGTAAATAAAAATAAAAATAAAAATAAAAACACTTTTTGAGGTCTGCCTATTATACTGACCCGAATTTTACTGACTTGGATATTACTGACCAACGATTTTTTATACTATTTCACGTCAGACTAAATTGTATAGGGTCGAAACAAATCATAACTAATAAATAAAAGCTTCTACCACTGCCATACAGTTACCTATTTATCTATTATTTATTTACAGCTCAGGTTTATAGCAAAAATACCTTTAATTATTAGATTCTATACCAACTACTTACTACCACCTTCGCTTAGCTTCTATTACAAAAAAACCAACTACTACCACCTTCGTTTAGATTCTACCCGTAAAAAACCAACTATTACCACCTTTGCTTAGCTTCTAACACCAACTTTTCGTAGCTTTCACCACAAAAAAGTCAAGTACTTCCACCTTCCCTTAGGTTCTACTACGGTAGGTGTAGTAGTTGATTTTTTGATGGTAGAAGCTAAGCCTAAGCGAGGGTGGTAGAAGCTAAGTGAAGGTGGTTTTTTGGGATAAAACTGAGTTCTAGTTAAGCGGTAGGTCAGTAGAGCTGTTTAGAAGTGGTACTTCACTAACACCTGTTAACTTAAAAGTTATTATTTGTGTTTATCACAAACTAGGCGGTTTTTTATCGAAAATACGTTGGTCGTTAAAATGATGGTCAGCAAAATAGAAATTCCCTTTTGCTATGGCACTGTCTCTTTTCTTCTCAGTAAATTTACTCTGTGTCTCGCGCTCTCTCTTACACACGCACATAAATCCGTACTGTCATCTTGCCGTACTGTCATCTTGCTGCGTTTCCATGGCGTTTCAACCAGGTTTCAACTCAGTTTGTTTTATTATTTATGATTTAATTAATTTGGCAATAACGATTCAGGCAGTAGGTTAAGTTATAAATATTTACTTTTTTTCATTAAATTTTTCTCTATATGTTATTACCATAATTAGTGATGTTTGTAAAGTATCCAATAAATAAATAAATAAAAGTAAATTTTAAAAAGTTTTTATAATATACCAAAACATATGGGTAAAAATCATGGAGGTGGAGAATTTCAATTGGAGAAGATTTTTTTAGTTAAAGCTGTAGCAAATTACAGTTTTCAAATTATTGTCAGATTGTTATACTTTAAAATCATCTCCACATTTCAGAAACATTTTTAATAAAAACGTCCCTAATTTAATTTTGTTCTCTTTATACTCGAAAAATTACTTGGGGAACGCGTCCATAACTCAATAAGGATAGTTCAAATGGGCACAAAACATATTAAAATCAATTAAATTTTCCAATCTTTATTTCAAACTCTAATTAGAATCAGTAAGGTTTATGAGTTCCTACATGGTTTACAATAAATTTTGAGTAAACGTTAATTTTACTTATTAAGAAAGTTGTCCGACTAGAAAGTCATCATTTGGGGAACAGATACATAAAATATTAAAATGTTTTTTATTGAAGTTGTCAGAAGGTGTGGAACTAGGTCTTTCTATCGCATCGCAACTTCGAACAGTTTGTCAACGCTGAATTGATTGTTGGTATTAAATATTACATTAAAGCAGTAAACAAATTTTAATTGAATATATAAGTATCGTACATCAATTCAGCATAATTTGGGGAATGCTGTTGTACAATGTGCTTAGGTTAAAACGTTATATTTTTGTCATTGTTACAATAAAAAATCAAGGCGGACAAGGTTTTAACGGGACGTCCTTTGTTCCATTTTTCGAACTTGGCACAAAATTTTAAACTTTTACCAATTTATCTCACATGAATTGTTTTATTTTAAAAAGTCAATTGCAACACAAAAATGATAAAACTATTTTTTAACCTATGCTTGCGTAGACGTGCATATTACGGACATCATTATTAATGAGTGGCTCACAAACGTTCTTGCACTTTCCATATGTATTGTTATGTTTTTTTTTCTGCTTTGTCCCATATTTTTGCTTCTTTTTTAACTTTAGTCCCGTTTTGACCTAAAACAGATCTGGCAACCCTACCTTAAAGCCTACCAATAAAAACTAAAAATTGACCTAGCATCTAACTTAACTAGGGTTGCCAAATTTAGATATTTGTTTTTGGCGAAAACAGAACCAAATTTTTGGGACATCTCTCTCTCTGGGTCTCTAGTACACGTATTGGTTCGGTTCGGTATTTGACTTTGGTATGTCAATTTTAAAAGATCAACTATTAGCCTGCAATGTAAATCTGTCAAAATACTGCGATATTAGTATTATTATGGCTTTATTCCAATAAGATTAAACCGAACTCAATTCGCATGAAAACGTAGCAATGACAACCAGGGCGCATTTTTGATCTATTGATACCACTTGTATTAGTTGCACTTAAGGCACCACTTAAAATTCTGCTTACAAGTCGTACTTTGCTAAGAATTTATTATAAACGATACTTGCTTTAATTGATTATAAATTATAACAAATTCGCAATAATTTAAGAGGCCACAAAAAGTAAGGTTAATATTAGTCGCGACTAACAGGCGACTTTAAGATGTTTACGTTTTTAAAGTAGAAATAGGAAGTAGTCTCTACTTTGAAGGATTGACACAAAAACAAAATCAAAGTTTTTGTGACTTTTGGGTTGTCCTCAAAAGTAATTTTCTCTACATTATTACATCAGATATTACTATATTGACCCAAACCTATATAGTAAAATATAAATTTATAAGGTAGTTGTCGGATACACCCGGTTGCGACTTCAATTAAGCCCAACTTTGTAGTGGTAATTAAGTAACATATAAATGTCGGGGTGACTACGAATTAACGACTAAAAAGAAAGTAAAACTTTGGCAACGTGCTATTGTGGTAGAGCAGACTATCAGATTAGACTATTGAGAAACAATCCTATCAGGTAGTTTAAAGGGTCGTTTTTACGAAACTTCTACTTTTTCGTGATACTAAACAGTAGTCAGAACTAAAAAGTAACGAATTTTGGTTGAGATCACCACATTTCTACCATAAGAAAGTAGGAAAGCCTTTGGAGCATGTAGCCACTACTATAATTGTTAGTTGGGATGTCGGTTTAGAACGTTTTTCTACGTTGTCCGACGTCTATTCTCCACCTCCTTCGATCCTGACAGTCATCTTCCGTCAGGTTTTTTTGACTCATTGATTTTTGGATTGACTGTTGCCATTCCAGTTTAGGACGCCCCCTTTTTCTGCGCCCTATTGGTTGCCATTCTAGGACCTGCTTTGGTAATCTTTCGTCGCTCATCCGTTGTACATGGCCGTACCATATCAGTTGCCTTTTAGTGATGTCATCCGTTATGCTTCCCTCGATTTCCATTCTTTCTTTTATGATCTCATTTCTTATATGATCTATTCTAGATATTCTCATTGATCTTCTTATTGCATCCATTTCGACACTTTCCATTTTTGCTTTGTATTTTTCTGTTACGCGACAAGTCTCTATTCAATACAACCATTGTTTCATATATGTTAATTTTTACATTCTTTTTTATCTCTCTGCTCCATAAAATACTGTTAAGACATCCAATAACCTTTTTTGCTTTTACTATTCATTTTTCCAGTTCTTTACAGTCTGTTCCTGTCTTATCAAATGTTTTTTTTTTATTTGTCAAACACACTGTGTTTTTTTATTACAATCTAGTCAGTAAGACTAATTAGCAATTTTGTTTTAACTTAATTTACTAGAAAAGTCAGATTTAAACTTAGGGTTTACTCAACAGTTCTCCCCGCTTTGTTTAGTCTGTAACTCACAATTGTGTTGTGTTTATAGCATTATTTTGTTTTATGTGTAATTCACTTAGTTTACTAGCTTCATTCTTTTTAGTCTTCGAACTAGCATAGTATTGTCTAGAAGCTGAATTGCTTCCACATTCACATACCGATGGAGTCTATCTTCATGGCTTTTTGCGTACTTTTTTATAGTCTCTGCTACAGTTTCGATTTTTAGATCTCGATGAAGGTCACTATTTCGAACGTACCAAGGTGCATTCACAATGTTTCTTAATACTTTATTTTGAAATCTCTGTACAACTAAAATGTTACTCTCTTTAGCACAACCCCATAGTTGAATACCATATGTCCATACTTGTTGTAACTTATTATGAATTGTTAAATTGGACTTCCTTCCAATTAGCCAGTTCATTTTTCTATACCTTATCTCAGTTCTTCTTTTTTTTTCTTAACATGTGCTTTCCAGCGCAATTTGGCATCAAGTGTCATACCTAGATATTTTGCCTGATTCGAATATGGTACTGGAATGTTGTTAATTGTTATTTGTATGTGATTTATATTTTTGTTTGTAAAATCAACATGAATAGATTTGGTTTCATTTAATTTTATTCGCCACTTTGTGGTCCAACTGTGAACTTGGGTGACTGCATCCTGAAGTTTTTCTATGCATTTTTCAATAGATTTTTCTACCGTCAATAAACCAGTATCATCAGCAAATGTTGCTAAGTGACAATTTTCTGGCTTTGGGATATCACAAGTGAATAATAAGTATAGATAAGGGCCTAGTACGCTACCCTGGGGCACGCCTGCTTGAATTTCTCTTAAATTTGAGTATGAGTCTTCCTGTTTTACTCTAAAATGTCTATCAGATATGTATGATTCCAAAATATTCAATATCAACACTTATTAGGTGTCCATTAGATCTTGGACCCCCGTGAGGTTAAGCTTTCAAGCTACCCACGGAAAAATATAAGGGAAACAAAAAACTCCTTTTTTCCCGATTAGCCATGAAACTTGTTTGATTTTTAAATTCACGGGTATGAAATTTTACGTTTGTTAGTATTGTTTGGCTTAAAAATTCCGTTGATTGACGTTCACTGTCTTGATGACGGGTAAAAATGCAAAATGCGTTGATCCGGCCTGAAAAGACAAAGAGCTGTCGTAGGTCACGGACTATAGTTGTTTTCTTTTATTTGCATTCGATCTTTTCATTGATCGACATTGTATAGCAGTGTTTCGCTGCTTTTGGTTTTTTGTTTCTCTCGTATCTCGGTAGATGGCGCCTCTTGCTATAGTTCGCTCACTAATTACGTTTAATTAGAGACAGAACCGTCTGATTAACTTCGCAAGATTTGTCACTTGACCAGCAGTGTTCTGAGGAGTCCCATAAGGACGAAACGGTTAACTGTCAACACTTATTAGGTGTCCATTAGATCTTGGACCCCCGTGAGGTTAAGCTTTCAAGCTACCCACGGAAAAATATAAGGGAAACAAAAAACTCCTTTTTGCCCGATTAGCCATGAAACTTGTTTGATTGATGAATATCCGAATATTGTTTTGGCAGAAACCGTTTTAGTTTAAAATTAAGGCCTTCATGCCACACTTTGTCAAATGCTTTTGCTACATCTAGAAAAACTGCAGAACAAACATTTCCCTCTTCTAGTGCTTTTTCTATTATATTAGTAATTCTGTGTACTTGATCTATCGTGGAATGCTTGTCTCGAAAACCAAATTGATGAGATGGAATAATTTCGTGTCTTTCTATGATGGGTTTTATTATTTTAAGCAATAATTTTTCATAGAGCTTGGATATAATTGGCAGCAAAGATATTGGCCTGTAAGACACACGTCATGGAGTGGTTTTCCCGGTTTTGGAATCATGATAACTTCTGCAACTTTCCACAGTTTAGGTACATACCTAAGCCTAAAAGACGCATTAATTAGGTTGCATAGTTTTACGATAGCTTTTCTGGGGAGTTGTTTTATGACTACCCCGTTAAGAAGATCATACCCTGGGGCTTTTTTCGAATTAGTATTTTTGATTTCTGTTAATATTTCTTTTGGTGATGTAACCTCGATTTGATGGGGTTCATTTAAATGAAAGTGTTCATCTGGTGCTTCGTGGGGCTGAAATGTTTTTTCTAAATGACTTGCAAAAATATCTGCTTTTTCTTCGTTACTCCTTGCCCACTGGTTGTTAGATTTTCGTATGGGTGGAATTTGGATAATTGGTCTTTTAAAATCTTTGGTTGCTTTCCAAAGGGAATAGTCGGTATTTTTATCATCTGTAAGTTCATTAAGAAAATGGTTAATAGATTCATTTTTTATTACTAGAATTTCTCGCCTAATGCGCTGCGTCATGTTGTTGAAATTTGTTTTGTCCCGAGGATCACGGCTTTGCTGCCACTTTCTTCTTAGTTTCCTTTTTTCCAATATAAGGTCTCTAATTTCCTTTGGATAGTTTTTGCCCTTAAAAATTCTCTTTGGTTTTGGACTGTTTTCCCAAGCTGATTGTTGAATATTTGTAACAAAATATTCAAGTTCTTTATCGATTTGTTTTGGCGTTTGCAATGGTACTGATAGGTTTATTTTTTCTGACAGACTTTGTTTAAAACTAATCCAGTCAGTCAGTTTATTTACTAGTGAGATATTTGCTTCTTTCTTTATTATGTTTTTACTAAGAGTTAGAATAATAGGTGAATGATCTGAGTGTAAATCAAAACTTTCTTCTATATCTACAAAACTTAAAGATATATTTTTTACTATAAAAAAATCAATTAGATCTGGAATTTTTCCTGGATCTGTTGGATAGTATGTGGGCTTACCAGTTGATATCGGCTCACATTGATATTCACTAATAGCTTGCAAAAGTTCTTTTCCTTTAGAATTCGTCAGTCTAGATCCCCAGTAGGTATTTTTTGCATTAAAGTCACCTCCAATTATAAAACGGTTTCCTAATTTTCTGAGTAAATTAAGATATTGATTTTTCTTTAGTAAGTGCCTTGGTGGTATATAGACAGCACTTATGACTAATGTATATGTTTTGGTTTTTACACTTACTAATGTAGCTTGAATCTCTATGGTTTTATATCCCATCTCCTCATAGTGTGATATATTTTCTTTAATTATTACAGCACTTCCCCCATGTGCAGTATTGCTAGGGTGAGTTGTATGATACACTTTATAACCTTTAAATTTAATGTGAGACTGGTTAGTGAAATGCGTTTCTGACACAAGACAGACGTCAATTTTTTCTATGTCTAGAATAACTTGCAAGTCTTGCTGATGTTGCAAGAGACCATTGGCATTCCACGCTAGGATTCTAAGATTACTGACCATTTTGGGGCATATTGGTAGCTCCGTTATTGCTACTTTCTAGTTTAGTTAATCGCTCATCAAGTTTGTTCAATTTCTCCAAAATTAATTGTAGTGTTTGTTCCATAGTATTTTGACTACTGATATTAATATCAGGTATAGTAGCTGTTGCTGCTACTTAGCTGTATGTCCTTGTCACAGAGTTTTGTGTGACTGTGTTTCTTGTCTGTTGGTTTTGTCTATTTGTACTCACGTTTGGTATGAGATTCGGTTTCTTAGGTTTATTTTTCAATTTTTGTATTTCCTTAGCAACAAGGCATCCTCTGTAGTTAGCAGGATGCTTGCCTCCACAGTGGATGCATTTTGGCTCAGATTCTTTTGGTTTGGGGCATTCTACAGTAAGATGTTTTCCCGTGCATTTCACGCAACGTGGTTCTTTAGCGCAATATTTTTGCGTGTGTCCATAAGATTGGCATCTTTTGCATTGAGGGACTAACTTGGAGGTTTTTAGTGCTTTTATTTCCACTTCAATCCCAAGGATACTGGAAATTTCAAAAATTTTGTTGATATCTTCATCGTGGCTAAATGTGAGCATAAACCTGTTAAGAGGCTGTCTTGTTCTCCATTTAAGTTTCTTGCTGGCCTCCAGTGCCTTAAAACCTTTTTTTTGTAGATCAGCTACAATTTTTTGTGGGTCACATGAGAAGTGTAGCCTATTCGCTATTACTCTAATTGGCCTTATTTGTTTGTTTTCGTATGAGTGCCATTGATGCTTTATTTCATTAAGCATTTTAGTAACCAGCCGATAGCTGTCTGCGTCTTGTACATTTATTTTAATATTTTCGTTATTTAAAACTTTTATTTTAACTCCTTGTATGATATTTAACTTTTCATAAATATCATTAAAATTATTTACGCCATTTACCATAATCGGTGGAGGTAATGGAGATTTTTTAACCTTAGTTGGGGGTTCTTCATTTTGTGTTTTATTAGAGGGCTCTCAAGTGCCCGAGCTTTGTTGTGGTGGTGAGAGTGAAGTATCCATTCGACGTTTTTTCCAACCTTTTCCTTTTTGTCTGATCCACTCAGTTTCTCTTGCCAGATCGTCCTCATCAGTAATGTAGTCCATGTCAGACTCTTCTTTTTTAGTAACTTTTGTCTCTAAATATGCAAATTTTCTTTGCATACTTTCCAGTTGACTTCGGAGATAATCCACTTGTACACTAAGTGAATTTTTTTCGTTTTGGGATTTTTTCCATTCGCTATATAAAACTTCTTCATTTTGTGTTCTAGCATGGCTATCCTGAAATAATTCGGCATTATCCATTTTTTCTTGATTTTGTTTGGGCTTTTCGCTAATTTTTAAAACGAGTTTCACAGGTGATGGTACACTTTTTTTGCTTTTAAACATGATATATTATTTATAATACACATTGTATATAGATTTTTAACACAGGTTTTTCGCGCGCGAGGTTTATTGTAAACAAAACAAACTTCGACTTTGACCTCGTTAGTACTATCATGCAGGTACGCTGCAATATAACCGTACTGAACTGCGATCGAACGAATACTGAATTATCAAATGTGACACCCAAGTATACATACTCATTGCATGGAGATATTGTTTGTCCATTCTCTAGTTCCAATTCACTTGATTCGTTTCCAATACATAAGTACTGTGTCTTGTCCACGTTCACTGTTAACCCCCACTTTTGGTATTCTTCCGTTAACTTTCTCATCATATACTCCTTGTCTTCTTTATCATTAGCTACAATTACTTGGTCGTCAGCAAACTGTAGTGTGTATAATAAAAAAAAAGGAAAGGAAGAGTTCTATTAAAAAAATTATTTACAATGGAGTTACAGAAACAAACCAAACAGAAATTGTCAACACCTTCTCAAAATATTTTGCCGATATTGCTAAGGATTCAGTTGAGCAGCATTTCTCAGATAAAATTTCTGAAAAGTGTACTGTTATGGACCAGCAGTCCAACTCTTTCTACTTCAAACCCACCAACAAACGTGAAGTTGAAAGAATTATTAACAATCTAAAAAACACAAATTCGGCTGGAATAGATTGTGTGCCGACTTCTATTCTTAAATCGTGCGGGCAGCATGTTTCTGAGCACCTGGCCTATGTAATTAATAGGTCTGTTGAATTAGGAAGCTTTCCGAACCAACTTAAAACTGGCGTCATAATCCCCATTTATAAAAACAAGGGAGATGAGTCAGACTTAAACAATTACCGCCCTATCACCATCTTAAATGCAATCTCTAAAGTTTTCGAGAGAGTTGTCTGTGACCAATTAAAAGAATTTCTGGAAATATTTAACATTATCTCTCCATGTCAAAACGGATTTAGGCAGGGCAGGTCGACGGAGAGTGCGTCAACTGACTTTTTTGAGTGTGTCTACACCAACACTGACATGGGAGGTTATGTTGGTGCACTCTTCTTCGATCTCTCCCGAGCCTTTGATTGCCTGGATATTGAGTTTACTTCACAGAAACTCAGGGCGGTTGGCATAAGGGGTGAAGTTTTGAAGTGGCTCACTTCATATCTCCAAAATCGAGAAGTCTGTGTTAGGAGCGGTGATGTTATCTCTGATACGCAGAAAGTTGGACTTGGAGTGCCTCAGGGATCTGTCTTGGGCACTTCACTATTCCTTTTGTTTATAAATGATCTACCAAAACATCTTACTGCTACAGGTACTTTTTGCAGATGACACGTCTGTCATTGTACTTGCCAGGAGCCCTGAGGAATTTCAGGATCGGCTAAATACTGTAGCAGAACAGTTCGGTATATGGTGCTGTAAAAACAGACTAATCGCTAACCCTGAAAAGAGTGTGGTCATCAATTTTCACAATAGAAGACAGTTGCATACTCTAAATATCTCTTTTAATAACCGGGAACTACAGCTATCCAATGACACCAAGTTTCTGGGCACATACCTAGACTCTAACATGTCATGTAACACCCACAGTAAGCATGTCTGCCGCAGAATGAATTCCGGGTTTTATGCCCTTTTGCAGCTCAAAAGTGCGCTCGACATGCAAAGTCTGAGAAGCGTCTACTTTGCACTTATACACTCTGTGTTGTCATATAATATTGTTCTTTGGGGTAATGCAACAAATACCGACACAGTACTCATAAATCAAAAACGAATAATAAGACTTATGTTTAATGTTAAGCCACACGAAACTTGTAGACCTCACTTTATATAAAATAAAATTATGACAGTTCCCTTATTATTTATCTTTTCTTGCATAATGTTTATAAAGAGGAATCGGAGTAAATATGAGTCAGTGTCGCAGAATCATCGATACCCAACGCGCTCAGGATGTCAACTGAAACTAGAAAAACATAAAACAACTTTGTTTGAAAAATCTCCACAACACACAGGAAAAGTTCTGTTCAATAAACTGCCTGAACATTTTAAAAAAAATACAATCTGTAATAAATATAAAATAAATAAATAAGTAAATGTTTATTTTTAATCTTTCAAGGTACAGCAATTTAACGAATTGGAAATAGAAAAGTTAAATAGTTATTTAAACAACAAGGCTTGAAAACGACTCTTTGCACACGATCGAGACAGTTTGGTAGACCGAGCCGAAGGCGAGGTCTACAAGTCGAGGGAGTGTGCAAAGAGGTTTTTAAACGAGTTTTTTACAATATTTTTTATACGACTGCTAATAAAGAAAGAAAAATCAAATTTTAATTTAACTTGTTTTTATTTCCGACATTTTTACAACAAAACTTTAAAAATTCAACAATTTTTTGACGTATCTAATCAACAAAACATACGAGCAGTGACGGTTGCTACGGAACTAAGCCAACTTATATTGATGGGTGACAACAACAAAAATCACAATGACGGGAGACCCGTATGCAGAAATGACATAGGCGTGCGCAAAAATGACATAAGCGTGTGCAAGACGTTTTGCACACAGCGTGCGCAAAATGCCATTTTCAGATCGTGTTCTCCGTGCGCAAAACCCCCTTTTACAAGACAGTCGCATAAAAAGTCATTTAAAAACATGCTGAAGAAACATCTAGTGACCAAATGCTACTATTCAGTTGAGGAATATTTACATGACAAAGAGAACTAAAGTCGTTACTTTGGAAAAAAAAATTGTATTGTTTGTTTTAACGTAGTTCTAATAGTGTCTTTTACATTTATATGTTTGTACTTATATTTATAGAACCTCTTGACAATGTCCAATATCATGTAAATTATGATCAAATGGAAAATAAAGATTACATTTACATTTACATATATGGTAAATCGGTCGTTAAGTTGTATTCCTATGCCGTGTACTTGGTTTTTCCAGTTTTTTAGAGCTACTGCGATATGTATTTTAAAAAGAGTTGGAGAGATACAACATCCCTGTCTTAAGCCTTTCGTTACCAGGAATTTTTTTGAAAGTCGATTTCCAATTTTAGATTTTGACCCTTTGTATAGTTCTTTTATCGCTTTTATGTATGTATGATGGATATTAGTCTGCTCTAACATTGTCGATAATTTTTCTACTTTACGGTATCATATGCTTTTTGTAGGTCCACAAAGGTAACATGAGTCTATATTTCTGGCGCTCCTTTTCTCAATTACTTGTTTAAGACATTATCACTACAAGATCTGCCTGCACGAAACCCACTTTGCTCTTCTTCTTCTTGTTCATGAAAATCATTCTCTATTAGATCTCTAAGAATCCTACCGTACAATCTACTTAAAGTACTGGTTACTGAAATTCCTCTGTAACTGTTGCAATCCAGCTTGTTTCCTTTTTTATGTATTGAGGATATGAATGCAATTTTACAATCATCAGGTACTGGATGTCCGTTTATGCATTGATTGATAATATATGTGAGATTTTCGAGTAGTTTCTCTGATCCATATTTGAGCATTTCAGCATATATTTCCCCAGGTCCGCTAGTTTTTCCGGATTTAAGCTTTTTAATACTATTCCTTATCATTTCTTTTTCGATGATTACTTCCTCTCCATGTACTTCTATGTCTCTCCTCGGAGAGGCTGCCAGATATTCGGGTCTCGTCTCCTGCAGCAGTCCCTTATAGTGTTCTGTCCATTGTTCTGGTTTGATGATCTGGATGTTTACTTTTTCTTTTGTGGGGTTTTTTACTGTAGAAATGAATTTCCATACTTCAGAACTCTGCCTACCTCATACGTGTATATTTATATCGTGGCATTTGCGCTCGAACACATCATTCTTTTCTGTGCGTATCAAATTTCTTAGCTGTCTTCTGGTATGCCTGTAGATTTCTAGGCCTCTTTGCTCTTTAGTACTGAGCCATTTCAAGTATGTACGTTTTTTCTCCTTGACCGTTTCCTGTATTTCTTCCGTCCACCACATCTTATTGTTATTTCTATTATCTTGGTATCCAACAGCTTCTTTGCTTGCTTCCTTCAAGGTTTTTACTATGTTTGTATATATCTCTTCAAATGAGTGATTTGTGTTTATTAATTTTTCATCTAATCGGTTCTGATACAATCTTTGAGTACTTTCGATTTCTAGACTTCTAAAGTTGTATTTTTGATTGTCTTCGATGCATTCTAGATTTTCATTTTCTCTAATACTTTCGTCCTTATTTGTTTTTCTTACAGGAAATAATATTTTTGCTTTTACCAGATGGTGGTCAGATCCACAGGTAACACCACGAAGTGTGCGCACATCATACCACTTTAGTTCCGAGTGTTGTCCACCTATAGCATAATCAATGATTGATCTAAGATTTCTTGTTGGCTGAATCCAGGTATACTGATGAATATCCTTATGTTAAAAAAAACCATTATTTATTTTTAGATTATGGGTTTCACACAATTGTATCAGTCTCAAGCCATTATTATTTGTTACTTCCTCTCCAAATGGTCCTACCACTTTGCTTTGGCTTTGACTACCAGTTCGACTATTAAAATCGCCAAGCATAATTATTTCCCTGGTATTGCCGATTTTACTGATAGTCTCATCAAGTTGGTCGAAGAACATTTGTTTTATAGCTACCGTTTCGTCATTTGATGGTGCGTAGGCTGCTAATATGCTTATATTGTGTGCAAGCATCTTCATGTTAACTCGAAGTAAGTTTTCGTTAATGCACTCGTAGTCTGTAATCTTATGTTTGAGGTTTTTCTTTATTTATAAGGATACCCCTCTGGCTGCTCTTCGTTCTTTTGGGACTCCAGTCAATAAGTGAACAAAGTTACCGACACTACTTGTACCTACGGGGAGGAAGTTTCCACTCTTCAACTACTTGTACCTGTTCCTTTCTTTTTTGTCTCTGTAAGTGCAATAATGTCTATCTTACTATTTTGCACTTCGGTTGCAATAATATCCAACTTTTGGTTTATTCCCTGTACGTTCCATGTAGCTATATTTAGAGTCCTTTGTCTTTTTTCGTCTTTGAGAGTTTCCGTCCAGTGCTCCGAGGCTTTGTTTAGGCTTTTTGGTAATATCTTTGTTTTAAAAGTATTAGAGAACCAGTCTAATGCCTCAACCCCCTACTTGTAGGGCCAGGATTTTAATCAAGGTTTTTCTCCTCTAGCCTTTGACGATCCAACGCCATACTGTAAGGCAACAGATGTATTCTTTTATACCTACGCTATGATCACCGTACCGAGGTCCATCCTCTCCGCCTTTCATACCGATGTGGTCTTCTCCCGTACCCTGGGAATGGGACCCTAGACAGGTGCTAACTCTCCGGGTCAGAGAGTACCTGGAATCTACGGAGGGCAGGGGTCGATTCATTTCCCCTGATAGACATCTGACGAGGTCTACCCCCGTACCCAAAAAAACTATATAGTTTATTAACAAAAGCACCGAGTTGCAGTATGGTGGGGCAATAGAGATGCGAAAAAACCACACCCTGAGTTAAGATTCGGAAAAACGTCATTTAGCAAATTGTATTGTAGGCCCATAAGACCTAGCGGGAAAGTAGATATTTCAATTTTGTTAAAAATTCTCTACAGAAAGTTGATCCTGTAAACAAAATAACGTTGTCAAATTTTTGGTGCGTCTAGTGGGATTCGAGATGTTAGAAAAAAAAATCATAGTTAAATACAGATCTAGATTATTTTTTCAGTTTTTTGCTTCACGTGGAGCCCCCAATTAACGCCTAAGCTATAAAAAAATCTACACAGAAAAAAAGAAGTTCTTCATATAAGAAAAGTAGTTTTCTTGAAAAAACTATCTTGACCCAAAAGCAAAAGTCTTCGAGAGTAGAGTAGTAAGGGGGCTTCTGGCGCATTTTAACATGTAACTCTACATAAGAAAAAAAACTGGTAAGTTTTTGGATGTATCACAGAATATTGCTTAACAGACTGTAATTTTTATGTGACACATCTTGTGCTACTTAATATAACCTTTTAAAGGTTCTGAATTGACAACTTACCTGTTTATTTTTTACTTGACAATTCGTATAATATTGAGCTGTACTGCTACTCACTATCCTACGCTTGCGGAATTTAAACCCAAACAGACGGCTACTTGATAAGCGGTTATAATACTTTAACAAATGTCAATTTAGTCATACCAGGCCCGCCATACAGATTTTGTTTTTTTTTTGTACAAATTTTTTTTTTTTTACCTTGTTTCATTTTAGTTTTTAGTACTATATACTTCTGCTATATTAGCCAGTTAAAGATTAGAATTTTGTTTTACTTTACAATTGATGTTAGGTATAGCTTGTTTACTTTCTAATTTTTAGTACTGGGTACTTGGGACAGGTTAATAGTAATTACACCAGATTATGTTTTATTTGTCTATTATAAAAAAAGTATTACATAGGAATACAGTAATTCATAACTCAATACGGTATAGATGGAGACTCAAAAGTTCTAATAACATTATAGTAGGTATATTATGATAACATTATAGGTACTACTTATAAGTATTATTAAAAAAGGTTATATATTTATTTTTACAAAAAATTATATTAGGTCTTATATATTACTTAGAGTTTGCTGCTAAAAATATTTAAACAAATACCACATTATTAAGATTACATTAAAACTAAGTTTTCACTTAATACTATAGTGCCCCCACGGCAACGTTTCATAAGACTCTTTTGAAATAGACCGTTTGTCATCCAGGGGAGTCCGATTTTTATCTGTTTTACAGAGTAGAGTCTATGTTTTTCGGATCTTATAAGATTTTGCGTAACTATTGTTTCTTGATAGTTATTTAGGCAGTCGACATAGTCATCGAATGATATTTCTGATTTTACAACATTTTGCTTTACGCCTTTAGCTTTCTTAGTCACTTTTGCTGCTTCACTTTTTATACGAGCTACTTTTGTAGCGTGCATTTTAGCTCTAAGGCCAATAAAATGTGTCATTATTTGTCCAATGTTTTCATCTTTCATCATCCCTAAAACATTTTTATTTACTCTAGGAATGTTATATTGGTCATCTTCAGCATAGTCAGATGTATCAAAGGTGTGACAGCAGTCGCGCCGTCTGGACTCGTAAATGTCATAATTTTGGACGCTATAAACTAAACTATCAGTATCTGTATATGCCACAGTACAATCCTTACCAAAAGTCGGTACCATGTAGTTATAGTGAAAATCATATATAGTTGTTTTGGCAATGTCCAAAATACACATTCCCACATATATCGGTTTATTGAAATATACTTCTGTTTTTTCAAGTTCAACGGCAACCAAATTTTCATTAAATATGGTTATACTTTTAAACCCTGGTCGAGAGATTAGAGCTTCGGCTCCGAATCGTCCGTCCCAGTTCTTTATTAATTTTATGTTACTGTGATTTCTAATATTTTCCATTGTTTTACCAAACACGGCGTTATTCATTAATTTAAAAAGGTTTTTCTCAAACTCATTTTTAGCATCCTGCCTTAATTAGGTATAAAGCATAAAATTTTATGAATTTTTTCAAGTTTTATACCAAGTTTTAATGCTTGCTTTAAATTTCTATAATGAATTACATAGTCACTTTTATTATACAGTGTAGCCATAAGTTTTTTATTTTTAGTGTCTTTAGTGCCAGGTGGGCACTGATGCTCAGGACATAGAGGCACGTCAGAGAAATAGTCGTGGTGTTCCACAGGAATGCACAAGTCGACTTCTAGAATACATCCATTATTCGAGTCATCTTTAATTTTATTAACATCAAAATTGAGCATTTCATTACTTTCTAACCAATAAAAATTTCCATAAGGCAGAAACTGACTCATGCTTAACCCATACTGATTGTTTATATCAAAATACATTAGAAAATATGTTTATTTAGTTAAGTCGTAGTTTGGCATATATTTATTATTAGCCTCCACATATCTTTTAGAACATTGACTTAATCCTCCTCTAATACCGCGTTCTATAAATGTGACCATATTGTAGTCTGTCAAGAGTTCTAATTTTTATTGCGTGCGGTACAGCATGCAATCCCATGTATAACCGAGAAGGGTAAAATAGTTCGCAGGGTCCAAACCATACGTTTTATGACAACTTTCCCTAAATTGGTGGAATACCTGCATTAAGAGGATTATGTCAACTTTCATGTAGAGTTCCATATAATCTTGTATGGTTTTACAACCAAAGGTTTTCCACACGTTCTGTGCATATTTATAATCAACTAACGAAATTTCTTTATTTTCTAGAGAATTGAAGAAATGGAGTTTTATCGGTAAAGATGTTTCTCTTAGTTTTTCCCAACTATTCATGAAGTCATAACAAAATATACCCTTTTGAAAAATAAGTTTGTATTGTTCGTCAGACAAATTAGGAAATTCATTTCTAATCAGCGGATAGTCCTCAAGATTTGAAGCCAGCTTATCCAAGCTACTGGCCATAAAGCGGAACGAGTCAATAAATCTAAACTCAATTAAATTTTCATAAATTTTTTTCGTAAATGCAATATACTTTTCTTTGTTCACGGGTAACATGCTTATTGATCCATCTCAATTGGCGATATGCTCAATAATTAAATGTCCATCATAAGAGCTAAGGTTGTGAAATACCACAGGGACAGTATGGCTATCCTGAAAATTCAGATTACAGCTTTCATGTGCTGGTCCACAATACTCTGAAGTTAGGTGACAGTGGTCGCGTATTTTCTTTTTACCGCTTAAAAACATCTGTTCACAAATATGACATTTTGCAGCGTTATTATAGTCAAGTTTTTGTCTTTTACTTAAAGGTTCTATGGGCAAGTCACAGAGAAATACAGTTTCCAAGTTTTCAGCGAACACCAGTAATTGTTTGCTAAACCATTCCATACAGTCAGACCCCGTGTATGATCGATAAAATAATAGGGAATCATCATAAGCACATTTTACGTAGTACCCCACTGAACAAGGCACATGGCGTTGATAATTTTGAGTTTTGTTTCCGCTGTCTTCGTCAACAGGAATTAGCAGGCACTCAATGTCTCCATAAACAATGAACGGCGTAAATAGTTTATTTTTAAAGTTTTTAAACTCAATAATTTTTCTTTCTTCACTTGGTACTTTGGGCACTACAATGCTACCAATAATTTTGCAGTCTTTCATATGCTGATTAAGTCCAGCCTTAGAATAGAAGTAATGTAGGCATCTATCACATACCCACTTTGAGACTTTCTTTTTACTTAATTGCCTACTTACTAACCTCGAAAGATTTTTTATCCATACAAAGTGGTAAGTTGGTGGGACCAGGTCAGATATGTCTTCATTCTTCAAATAATAATTATTTTGTAGCTTCAACAAATTAACATGTTTTTCAAGATTTTCCCTAGTAATGTAAGCAGGTAATACTTTAAAACTGCTTTCATTGACTTTTTGGAGACGATACACGTTTATGGAAATTATTTTGCTTTTCGAACCGGACAACCTGGTTTAAGTTCATCGGAAACTTAATACCTTTTAGGTTTAAAACATCTTCAGGATGTGGATATGATAAAGTTCTATTTGAGCTTTGTTCAACAGGAAACAATGCTAGGAATGTTATATTGGTCATCTTCAGCATAGTCAGATGTATCAAAGTTGTAACATCAGTCGCGCCGTATGGACTCGTAAATGTCATAATTTTGGACGCTATAAACTAAACTATCAGTATCTGTATATGCCACAGTACAATCCTTACCAAAAGCCGGTACCATGTAGTTATAGTGAAAATCATATATAGTTGTTTTGGCAATGTCCAAAAAACACATTCCCACATATATCGGTTTATTGAAATATACTTCTGTTTTTTCAAGTTCAAAGGCAACCAAATTTTCATTAAATATGGTTATACTTTTAAACTCTGGTCGAGAGATTAGAGCTTCGGCTCCGAATCGTCCGTCCCAGTTCTTTATTAATTTTATGTTACTGTAATTTCTAATATTTTCCATTGTTTTACCAAACACGGCGTTATTCATTAATTTAAAAAGGTTTTTCTCAAACTCATTTTTAGCATCCTGCCTTAATTAGGTATAAAGCATAAAATATTATGAATTTTTTCAAGTTTTATACCAAGTTTTAATGCTTGCTTTAAATTTCTATAATGAATTACATAGTCACTTTTATTATACAGTGTAGCCATAAGTTTTTTATTTTTAGTGTCTTTAGTGCCAGCTGGGCACTGATTCTCAGGACATAGAGGCACGTCAGAGAAATAGTCGTGTAGTTCCACAGGAATGCACAAGTCGACTTCTAGAATATATCCATTATTCGAGTCATCTTCAATTTTATTAACATCAAAATTGAGCATTTCATTACTTTCTAACTAATAAAAATTAAGGCAGAAACTGAAATAATCTTAGGTAGTTCCAAATGACGCCCTGCTCGCTGTGCGTTATATTTATTAAAATTGATCATAAGATTATTTATTTTTATTAGGGACCAACCAGATTGGTTCTGCTCAAATTCTTCTATTTTTGTCAAAACTTAACGTTCGTGTCAAACCAGTTCTTTAAATTGGTGTGATTATCAATCACGGCATTAGGAGTACTAAAATGTTTTGTTTCATTAATTATTTGCTTTTGCTTTGGAATTTGAAATTCTCCACTTAAAATTGTGTTTACTTTCACCATTTCCTGTTTTTTTTAAAACGCTTTTAATTCTACGTTTAAATAAGCTGAAGCTATCCATCAGAAATTGATGGACATCGGTGTTTTTTAAATTTGTAATTACACCACTTCTTACCCTACTGTCAAAGGCTGACTTCACATTTTCCCATCTAACCCGTTGTTTTGCGGTGTTCTTAGATGGGCTTTTTCATAAACCGTCCGGGACTTTTTTAGGGCAATGCTTATTCTTCGACTAGCGTTGGCACAGTCCTTCAAGATTTTTGATATTTTTGTCGCTTGATTAACACTTTCTAATTGGCATTTTATTTCATGGACTAATTTACTTGCAAAACTCATCTTCAGATCAATTTGATGTAATAACACTACAGAGAGTTCGGATTTTTCCAACTAGCAATTTAGTTAACAAATGCAAGTTTTATGTTAATTAACGATTAACAGATTTTTGAATAAACACTACACTTTGTTTAAAATTCACTAACCGCAAGCTAGCAGAGGAAGAGTCGTTCTTTAACTCGCACGTTTAGCTATAGACTGACAGAAAAATGACTGCAGGAGCTTTTGTAAATGGGATACTCCTTTTTTAGGCACAGTGTTGCCAATGTTTTAACATGGTTTATAAAAACTATATTGTTAGAACCCGGTCAAAGTGTTTACAGGACATTTTAATAAATAATTAAATAATTTCCCGCATTCAGTATTTCCAATACGGATTATTAGAACGAGTGTCTATAGAAGTAAACTGAATACTTCTTAAAGAAATTGAAACTCTTCAGTCACCTTTTTTAATATAATATAAATGTTGAGCAGCTATTTATTTTATTACAACCTTAAATTTGATTACATTAATTTTATTAAAATTAAATTAAATATTCTTACAAATTAGTTTTTTTTTGTTTTGTAATGTTCTATTAATGCCAGCTGAAGAATTATTTTATAACTAGCTCTGTGGTGAAAAGAATCCTAAATAAGGAAGCATGGGGTAGCCAAAGAGGAAAGAAAGGGAAAGAAAGACGGAAAAAAGGTAGAAATAAGCTTGATTTAATAAATTAACCAAATAACTAACAGACAGAGAACTAGAAGTTAAACGAATTAAAAACTGAAATCAAAATGAGATAAGCATACTATAAAAAGAAATGCTTTAAAGCGCTCTAGTTATAGATGTTTATTATCTTAAAACTAAGTATTCAAAATAAAATCAGACCTTATGCCTAGTTTGCCAACCATGTTCTTCCTTAACCCGAATAGCGAACAGACACGTGAAGACAAACAATTTTACCCTTTTTTTTTCAGGTTTTAACAAGTTAAGAAAGGCAGATGTTTTCCTTGGCTTTACCCAAGGACTGTACACTCTCTGTGTATAGTCTGTATAGTCCTTGGGCTTTACCTACTTTATGTAATCTTTAATATAAAGTTTTTAGAGTTTTGATCACAAGTTATTATAAAAAGAATTACTAAGATTAAATATTAAATATCTACGTATTACATTTTTATAGATTGCATGTACTTATATTTTTTATTTGTTAAGTTTTTGTACAGGTATAACAGAAAACTATCACAAAGCTTATTTATTTGAATTATCTCATGTTATAACCCTGTACATATTTTCTTCGAATCGCAGACTTCTAACTACTTATATTCTATATTTTCTGGTTCTAATCACACAGAAAAATTGTATCCCTATGTGCTTGTGAGCTTAAAGAAATCAAGTTATGCGTACATTTTCTCCTAGTATTTACACGGATCACCTAACAAAAAGGTGATCCGTGGTTTTTATCCCAAGTAGGCATCAGGTAAGTGCGCGACAAACGTAGTGGGTCATTTTTATACCTAGGTTAACCCAATTCTTACAGGACAGACAGCATGTGCCGCCATTTCCCCTTTGTGTACACACAAGTTCCCACTTTTCATTAAAATAACTACATTTAATTCACATTTTTATTTTTCTTCAATATTACATATTATGTACTCGTTTTAGTCAAAGTCAATATTTAATTTTAATAATGTTTTACCATTGCTTCTTCTTATGTTTCTTTTTTAGCGATTACAAATAGTACTAATTGTTTATAGTATTGTAAGTTTTATATTAATCCATCCACACGTGGCCATGTCAAATTCAGATAAGCCGAATCTTGGGGAATCACCAGAAGCTAATATTAATATTTAGTATTAAGATTTCAAAAACAAGATACAAATTTGTATTTTGTTTTAGAGATTTAGTAATAAAAGCAAGTATTTCATAAATTAAATAGACTCAGAACCCGTCTCTATTTTTCTCTCTGTTCATAATTTTTACATGTAGTATCATTTTTCGAATATGCTCAGCAACGCTCCTTATACACACACTATATTAAGTTGATTATTTAGATACCACCTGTTCGCGAATAGGCACAAAAAGACAGATACCTGACACCTTTTTATTACATCAGTTTTGTTCATTACCAGTTTAAAACTTATGTACTAAAAACGCTATTTATCACTTACTACTTGCCTTAGAAGCCGTAGGTGTTTCTTGAAACTAACCTGACCTTTCAGGTCGTTTCCATCTAATTTTTAAACAATACATATTTATATGTAGGTGTTTAAGTTTTTTCTTAAACTAGGCGTCAGAATGCGTACGCACTTGGGCACTACGTGAATAATGATCCACATTTGGATCTAAGACAATTTTTTACCTTGACGCACAGCCTCCCCTAATTAAAAATAAGTTAATGGGGCTGTACTCTATAAGCAATAACATTGATCATTTTTTATCAATATTTCAAGTTTTTAGCCTAGAACACATATTTTTAAGCACTTAACGGAGTTTAAACCATAAACTAGTTTTGCTATTTAGTACACTTATAGAAGTTACGGTTTAAATAGGTAGTTTTTAAAAGACATTTTTTACAAAATAGATTGGCTGGGAGACGTTTTGAGCTAATCAAACGTTGTGAAGCCCTTTAGACAGGGTAATAAGCACACTCACCAAAGATATAGGTCATAGGTCGAAGGACATAAGACATTAAACAAATGCCAGTGGACATAAGCCAAATGCCAGTGGACATACGCCGAATGTCATATGGCATATTTCGAATGTCATTGGCCACTTAAAACGCGTGCAATTCTCTGCACGGGGGGAGCCTTAGCTAGCCCAAATAATAGCTAATTGGTAACAAGACCTTGCTGATTTGACGCATATATTCGCTGATCGAAGGGGAGCTTTAGATAGCTAGCGAGAGAGGTATACGGAAGTAAAGGTATTTAAATCCAGAATTATTCGTTTTTTTATTTAAAGAGAAACAATTAAAAAATTTGTACATATCAAGTTTTTAACATTTAGAATATACGAGTAAATCATTTTTAATTTTCGACCATTTTAACTCGATCTTTTAGTTTTTAGTAAACATCTTATATTTTCTTCTTTTCCTTGCGTGCCTTAATAGGACGTGTATTAACGAATAAATTTAGCTTTTCAAGGGGATTACGTGTTACAGGTCAAAATTTCAGGTAACACACATTTTTATTTCACTTTATCTAAAAGTTTCTTAACATTTAGAATATACGTGTAAAGCCTGTATAATTGTTCTAGGTATTATATTTTTTTCTTGCATTAATAGGATACCTATTAATAAATAAATTTAGATTTTCAAGGGGAATAACACACACTTTTATTTTATTTCACTTAATCTAAAAGGCTTTATAAAAAAAATAATTTCAGAATGCTATAACACTAAATTCAAATTTTTATTAACTCCTTATTCAATTTTAGAGAAACCAGTTCTAGAGTAGTTGATCCTTACTATGTTGGGCTGTGTATTAAATGCAATTTGTAGGTCTATATGATACTTTAAAATCTTAATTCCCGATAGTTTAGGTCCATACCTAACTATATTTAATTTTCCACGGACAAATGTGCATTGTGAACGTCTGTATGTACGTAATATTTTCTAGATAACAACACAAAGTATCAAACTTTGTGATTGCACCTTAAAAGTTATCGGACTTCTAACGGTTTATAATTTCTTCCAACCGTTCATCCTTTTGTGTGTGTACACCTAATATTTGTAGCATTAAAGTATATAAAATATTTTAATATAACGGGCTGATTCCATTTAGCACCTAAACCTATATATTTGTGTCTACATGAATAATTTTTTTTTATTGATAGTCCAATTTTAAGGTTATTTTATTTCAAAATAGCTGTCACTGGAAAGTTTATTAGATAATCCTAATAAAATTTGTTATTTAAATTCAATTTATTAGTTAAATATTTAGGAAATTCTTCATATTGCGTTTAAAACTTTTTTGATGATAAAGTGGGGTAAAAGAACTTTGAACATGTAATAGTAAAATATTAGGTACAAAAATTGTTTAGTGGCAGCGGTAAAACGGGCTTTTAAATTAATACCGGGCTTTGGTAAGCCCTTCCTGTCTGGCCAATACTGTGGCCATTTTTCAATACTGTGGCATTTCCTATCTTCTTAACGAACTAAATCATACAATTTTAGTGTTGTTGTCTCTTCTCTCCCGCAGTTTAGATGATTTTAGCATTTATTGCATTGCTCTGGCAATGCGTTGGTACTTTCCTGAAAAAGTACTCCGTATTCACTTTGCAATTTTTAAGTATTTAATAGTTTCATCCTTAAATATTCGAAAAAGCTTATAATGATAAAACAGTGTTTTATATTAATGCCTGTCATTCGTGAACCCTTTCTGAATGGTCAATACTGTGACCATTTCTGTTATGTCAATACTGTGGCCTTTCCTATCTTCTTAATAAAGTAATACGATTTTGGCGTTCTTGTCTTCTTGTCTCCCGCAGTCTAGGTGATTTTTGTCTTGCTCTGGCAATGCGTTGGTACTCTCCTGTACTGCGTATTTACTTTGTAATTTTTAAATATTTAATACTTTCAACCTTAAATATTCAAAAAAAGCTTATATTGATAAAACAGGGTTTTATATTAATGCCTGGCATTCGTAAACCCTTTCTGTCTGGTCAATACTGTGACCATTTCTGTTATGCCAATACTGTGGCCTTTCCTATATAAAGTAATACATACAGTTTTGGCGTTTTTGTCTTCTTCTCTCCCGCAGTCTAGGTGATTTTTGTCTTGCTCTGGCAATGCATTTGTACTCTCCTGTAAAAGTACTTTCCTTTGCATTTTTTTTTTGTTTAGAGACCGTCTTGTTTGGCTTTAAAACAGGCAATTTTGTAAAGTCCATCTTGCTTCTTAAAAGATGTTTTTGCAAATGGACTTGGAATGAAGCAAAAACTTTGGTCCAAAAGTGTTTAGAATCTAAGCAAATCTGAAAATTATCCCTACTCATCTCCTTTGTTATCCCTTAAAATAGATTAAATTTTTAAAATAATTAAACATGTGTATAGGGTCAGTGCACCAGTAAATGAACAGCAACCAGTAAGTGAACACTTTGCTCTATTTCCGGTACAATAAGACGATACGCTTTTAAATTTAAAGTTGGTTAACTTCTTTCGTAAGTGCTTTTTCACTAGACGCGCCGGAAAAATCCGTTAGTCTAGTCTTGGCACTTGATACATGTAGTCGATGTTTCAGTGCTGCGGCCAGGCAGCCATATTTTGTTAAGGTAAGCTAAAAGTAGTGATTTATAGAACTATGGATTCTGCATTTATAAAGGGAGTTCCGTACATTTTGCGTGTTTAGCAGTAATTATAAGTAATAGAGGACCAATTTTTTCACATTAAACTCAACCTAATGTAATATATGTTCAACATATTTGCATGTTCAATTACTGGTACACAGATATTTCGAAAACCCAGTCAATGAACAAAGTGTTCATTCAATGGGTATTTGCATATTTGCAGAAAACAAGAAAATTTTGCATTAAAGTAAGTGTTTTTTATGAAGCAAGCTTCCAAATTGAAATATTTTTGTCATTTTATGTAGTATTCCAGTAAATGAACGGTGGTCTGGTCTGGTCTTCATTTGTTCATTTACTGGAACTTTCGCCTAACTATAACAGTTCTTTTTAAAATGTATTTGAACAAGTTAAACCATTCTGGCATTTTTAATGCTAGGTTTGTACAGAAGAAAAGTTAAATTGAAAATTACAATATTTTGCTGTTTTTACACACACAACGAAAAAGGGAAGGACAGAAAATGAAGATGAAATAAAATAGAAGAAACTGAAAAGAGAAATGAAAAATAAAGAAGCAAAGGTGAAAATGGATTCTTTAAAAAAAACTGATTAAGCTTACCAATAAAAAACGTCAGCGATAAAGAGATAAAAGAAACAAAACCAAAAACTTACAACCAAACCCAAATGTTCCAGTATCAAAACATTGTAAAGAACATTTTAGCGCTGGTTGTTCTGATGGCTATTTTTATATTAACATTTTGTAAGTTTTGTTTCCTTAATGAGTACTAATAGTTACTACATTTTGTTAATTTTTTTTATAAAAAAACGGTATTTTTCAATAATAAAACCTTGGCTGTTTTTTACTTTTTATATTGTACGTTTTTAATTTCTGTGAGACTGTTAAACTAACTGCTGCCTACCATTTTTTTCTCACTTTCATAATGGAAAATGTACCGCATATTGGGGATAAAAGTGTCACTGTGACTGATCAGAGATAAAACAATAAAAACCAAAATAAAAAAAATGTCGAAACTCAAAAACACAAAAAAAATAGAAAATCAAACTAAATGAAAAAGTAGAAAAATAGCGTACAAAGCTTGTGATAAAAGTGTCTATTTACCTCCAGACGAACTGCAGCTCTCCCTCTGCTCGGGCCACAAACTTTCCGCCTAGGGATAAGAAGTGACACTTTTATCTCTTGGTATATAATACTATATATACTTCTGAGAATAATTGTGTACCAAAGATAACAACTGTGGCACTTTTTATCCTAAGGCGAAAAGTTTCCAACACGAGCGTGGAATGAACTCGCCAGGGGAGGATTCCGGCAGAAATGTGTCGGGACAGAGCCTTTCCTGGGGCTCACAAGAGGGCAAATGAAGTCGGCCCTAACAGAGTGGACCCAGAAAGAGATACAAAAGGAATGGACCAACACAGGAAACGCCAGACAGTCGAAGGAGTATGTGACAGAATACAGCAAATCCCGTAGGGACTGGCTACTCCGCAGAACACGAAGAGAGGTGGGAGCCATAGTGGGAGTCCTAACCGGACTCTGCGTCCTATAAGGACACTTGGCAAAGATGAGAGTGAAGGAGGACGCGACGTGCAAGCAATGTTGGGCCGAGGAGGAGACCTCGGCGCATTTCCTCTCATTATGTGAAGCATACAAGGAGGCAAGAAGAGAGTATTCAAAGAGGAGGCCTTTGAGACGAAGGACCTTCTGAATCTGAGGTGGCCCGATATTTTGGCCTTTGTACAGAAGACGGGCAGATTCCTAAGTGAAGGAAGGACGCAGTAGGGGGGATGCCCGGGGGTTGGCAAAAAGGGCGCTTCATGGGCCTAGAGCCTACCCCACACCACTACTACTGCTACTAACACGAGCGTAGCCAGGGCCACAAATTGTCAAGGCATAAAAGACAATCCTACTGTTAAGTTAAACGCTATTTTTCACACTTTTGGACTTTCTTCCGAGGTTTTTATTTTATTGAATTTTTGAGTTTTTATTTTTCAATGGTCTTTTACTTTTTATCCTAGATTTGTCAATTTTTATTTCTGATCTGTCACTTTTTACGAAAAAACCTCATATGTTCATTAACTGGTTCCTTAATGTTCAGTAATTGGAGGTACCTGTTCGTTTACTGGAGTTTTATACAATATTAAGAAAATACTTGGAAAATTACAGATTAGAATTCACTTAATTAACTTTTATTTACTTTTTATTATTTAAAATAGTTTAATCTACCTATGTATACAATTTTTAAACAGATTTGTCAAAATTATCTAGCTTATTTCATAACCCAAAGTTCAAAATTCTCTTATTCCTTCATTCACTGGTGCCGAACCGAACCGAACCCAAGTTGTTAAGCGGTTCAAAACAGCAGCCCCCCGGCAGATCCCAAGCATAGTGCAGCGTTTATCATTCACACAAAAGGATGAACGGTTGGAAGAAATTATAAACCGTTAGAAGTCCGATAACTTTTAAGGTGCAATCACAAAGTTTGATACTTTGTGTTGTTATCTAGAAAATATTACGTACATACAGACGTTCAGAATGCACATTTGTCCGTGGAAAATTAAATATAGTTAGGTATGGACCTAAACTATCGGGAATTAAGATTTTAAAGTATCATATAGACCTACAAATTGCATTTAATACACAGTAAGGATCAACTATTCTAGAACTGGTTTCTCTAAAATTTAATAAGGAGTTAATAAAAATGTGAATTTAGTGTTATAGCATTCTGAAATTATTTTCTTTATAAAGCCTTTTAGAATAAGTGAAATAAAATAAAAGTGTGTGTTATTCCCCTTGAAAATCTAAATTTATTTATTAATAGGTATCCTATTAATGCAAGAAAAAAATATAATACCTAGAACAATTATACAGGCTTTACACGTATATTCTAAATGTTAAGAAACTTTTAGATAAAGTGAAATAAAAATGTGTGTTACCTGAAATTTTGACCTGTAACACGTAATCCCCTTGAAAACCTAAATTTATTCGTTAATACACGTCCTATTAACGCACGCAAGGAAAAGAAGAAAATATAAGATTTGAAGCAAGTTCACGAGGTATAAAGTCTTAACAAAAAAGTTTCACGGGCAAGACCTCAGAGGTAAAGGAAGCCTAATGAGGCAGAAACGCGTCCCCGTAGCTACCTTTACCTCTGAGGTCTTGCCCGTGAAACTTTTTTGTTAAGAAAATATAAGATGTTTACTAAAAACTAAAAGATCGAGTTAAAATGGTCGAAAATTAAAAATGATTTATTCGTATATTCTAAATGTTAAAAACTTGATATGTACAAATTTTTTAATTGTTTCTCTTTAAAAAAAACGAATAATTCTGGATTTAAATATATTTACTTCCGTATACCTCTCTCGCTAGCTATCTAAAGCTCCCCTTCGATCAGCGAATATATGCGTCAAATCAGCAATGTCTTGTTACCAATTAGCTATTATTTGGGCTAGCTAAGTCTCCCCCCGTGCAGAGAATTGCACGCGTTTTAAATGGCCAATGACATTCGGCGTATGTCCACTGGCATTTGGCTTATGTCCACTGGCATTTGTTTAATGTCCTATTTCCTTCGACCTATGACCTATAACTTTGGTGAGTGTGCTTATTACCCTGTCTAAAGGGCCTGACAAAGATTGATTAGCTCAAAACGTCTCCCAGCCAATCTATTTTGTAAAAAATATCCTTTAAAAAATACATATTTAAACCGTAACTTCTATAAGTGTACTAACTGGCAAAAATGGTTTAAACTCCGTTAATAGCTTAAAAATATGTGTTCTAGGCGAAAAACTTGAAATATTGATAAAAAATGATCAATGTTATTGCTTATAGAGTACAGCCCCATTAACTTATTTTGAATTAGGGGAGGCTGTGCGTCAAGGTAAAAAATTGTCTTGGATCCAAATGTGGATCATTATTCACGCAGTGCCCAAGTGCGTACGCATTCTGACGCCTAGTTTATGAAAAAACTTAAACACCTACATATAAATATGTATTGTTAAAAAATTAGATCGAAACGACCTGAAAGGTCAGGTTAGTTTCAAGGGAAACACCTACGGCTTCTAAGGCAAGTAGTAAGTGATAAATAGCGTTTTAGTACATAAGTTTTAAACTGGTAATGAACTCAACTGATGTAATAAAAAGGTGTCAGGTATCTGTCTTTTTGTGCCTATTGGCGCACAGGTGCTATCTAAATAATCAACTTAATATAGTGTGTGTATAAGGAGCGTTGCTGAGCATATTCGAAAAATAATACTACATGTAAAAATTATGAACAGAGAGAAAAATAGAGACGGGTTCTGAGTCTATTTAATTTATGAAATACTTGCTTTTATTACTAAATCTCTAAAACAAAATACAAATTGGAATTTTGTTTTTGAAATCTTAATACTAAATATTAATATTAGCTTCTGGTGATTCCCCAAGATTCGGCTTCTCTGAATTTGACATGACCACGTATGGATGGATTAATATAAAACTTACAATACTATGAACAATTAGTACTATTTGTAATCGCTAAAAAAGAAACATAAGAAGAAGCAATGGTAAAACATTATTAAAATTAAATATTGACTTTGACTAAAATGAGTACATAATATGTAGTATTGAAGAAAAATAAAAATGTGAATTAAATGTAGTTATTTTAATGAAAAGTGGGAACTTGTGTGTACACAAAGGTGAAATGGCGGCACATGCTGTCTGTCCTGTAAGAATTGGGTTAACCTAGGTATAAAAATGACCCATTACGTTAGTCGCGCACTTACCTGATGCCTACTTGGGATAAATACTAGTAGAAAATGTACGCATAACTTGATTTCTTTAAGCTCACAAGCACATAGGGATACAATTTTTGTGTGTAATTAGAACCAGAAAATATAGAACATAAGTAGTTAGAAGTCTGCGATTCGAAGAAAATATGTACAGTCCTACAGAGCGCTGTAAACACTCGCAAGGGTTATAACATGAGATAATTTAAATAAATAAGCTTTGTGATAGTTTTCTGTTATACCTGTACAAAAACTTAACAAATAAAAAATATAAGTACATGCAATCTATAAAAATGTAATACGTAGATATTGTCACGAGGGGGTTATGTCACGAGGGGGTCTTATCGTGACAAACACAGTTTAAGTTAGGAGTAATGGTTTTATTATAATACTTATATTTACTACTTACAGTGTACTTAAATACATCTTGTCTACAAATCTTCTTGATACGCTTAATTTCTTATACTTGACTATCGTACTACTTGTTCACTATTCTAAGCCTGGGCGTTAGGTTCTCAGCGTACAACTAACTGCTAAGCTCTTTTGGAGATGCTTTTATTACAAACCGTTTGCCATTGATAGGATATCGAGATGTGTTTTGTTTCCTGTATAAACATCATCGAAATCCCATTAACCGCGTTGTTTATAATAGTTCTGTATACAATTTATTACTTTTAATACAATTTGAACTATATACAGAAGTTCATTTCCTTAGAATGTTTAGGGTTAATGTGCACTTGCTTATAAACGTAACTTGTGTCATTTACTTAATAGGACATTATTTTCTATCCTGACACATACCCCTTGCTTTTAAAAAAATCTGTCCCCACAGATTGTCTACTAAACTATTTTTTTTTTAAATATAACAGTCGTCTGTACCTAATAAATTATAAAACTAATTGACTAAAATAATTGTCTATCCATCCCCATGCTACTCGTTCCGATTGTTTTGCATTCTTCATGTGACGCAACCTAGTCCAATGTAGGTTTATAAAGAAGTATCAACCGCAGTGTTGCCGTGACGAATTTGTGGGTCTTGCACGCTGCCTTGAAAGTGTTCAGATCTCGCTTTGTTGCCAACTGTCCTTATCTCGTTTTGACTTGTGCGGTCCATTCCCTCAGGAAGACCTGGATGGTAGGTCCTTTTTTCTGTTTGTAGTGTTTGATTTGGCGGCACGACTGGCGGGGGTTTAGAGTTGGCTCCCCCCGGTTTTTCATGCTGCGCTCTCGGTAGCTGTCTTGCCTTGTGGTATCGACTGTTGCCTTGTGGTATCGGCTGTTGCCTTGTGCTATCGGCTGTTGCCTTGTGGTATCGGCTGTTGCCTTGTGTTATCGGCTAATGTTGCCTTGTGGTATCGGCTGTTGCCTTGTGTTATCGGCTGATGTTGCCTTGTGGTATCGGCTGTTGCCTTGTGTTATCTGCTGTTGCCTTGTGGTATCGGCTGTTGCCTTGTGCTATCGGCTGTTGCCTTGTGGTATCGGCTGTTACCTTGTGTTATCGGCTGTTGCCTTGTGGTATCGGCTGTTAGCTCTGTCTGGGTTGACTACTTGGTGGGTTGGCTCTATGGCGATTTGTCTGCTGTACACCAGTGCTAATCGGCCCTGCTCACCACTTTTTTGTCTTTTGCATTACTTTGGTTGATCTTTTTGGCCGCTTTGCTAGGCGTTTTGTGACGTCTTGGTTATGTCAGGTTGTCATCGTTCTTCCATGTCTTCTTTCTTCATGTTGGGAACGAGTAGAATAGGTGGATCTAAAAAATTAATGCACAGACGATGTTAGGACATAATAAATATTTACATATGTTTACATTAAAAAGAGACAAAAATTACAAAAATGAGACAAAATAATTTAATTGTTCTCGGTTCATTTTAGAATTATTTATACCCTGGCAACCCTGCTTACTTAGCCTGCTTATACTTATATCATTTGATAACATTCGAAAAAATATGTTTAATTTAATACACTTTTGTTTATACATTCCACAATTTGTTTTATTATACATTCAAAACAATGTGTGCGTTTTGCACCTTTTAAGAACATTATAGAAATTATTTAATTAAAAAGTTTAAAATATTATGTATCTCATACATTTATTTTTTCTATGGTATACGCCCTTCATTATAATTTATTCCCCTTACATCTCTCAATCTCACCCCTGTGATTCATAAAAATTATTAACATTGTAATAATATACAATTATACTTGGCGATCTCTTCTATGTGACAATTAGCTTGTCGGCAAATGGGTTAGCTCCTATCATTTACTATAATATTTCTTCAATATTCTTTTCGCGTAGACTTTGACATGAAATATCACGGTAAAAATGAGTTCTTCCATTTGCGGACTACGACGCGCAGTGCAGGTCGTAAACATTTATAAAAAATATTTATTATACAGAACTACCGGCGTAGTATACGGTTATGTAATCTATGCGGTTTTTACAATTACATTAAGCACGTGTATAAATAAAATATACCGGCATTTAATTATACGACGAATTTTTTATTCGCCGGAGCCACAATTGACAATGTTTGCATTAACTTTTTCGCCGATTTGAAGGGAGAATAAATCTTTTTGTTCTTTCAATTCGATTTGAAACTTTGTGTGACCGTAGTTGATAACGATTTCGGGTGTATTATCTTTTAAATTTAGTGGCGCCGATTTTTTTGAATATTTTTGGAGAAGTCTTAGACTTACATAGGTTAAAAACATAAGCAGGGAAAGGCACGTGACACCGAATAATATGTCATATTCGTGGTGTATCTGTGTTGTGTTTAAAATATTTTGTGCGTTAGCAACTTGAACTGGTGATGCTGCCAGACTTACAATCGGATGATGAAAAAATAGGTATGCAGTCGACACTGAGAGCAGAAAATTCCATAGCAGAAAAATTCCGTGACTTCCCATACCGTATTTATCGCTGAAACCGTATGTTTGCGGTATGATAGTGTCCACTGAATTTTCAATTTGTTTTAATGTTGTCTCTGATGACGTCAGATTTAAATGTGGTACATTGAGTGTTCAATTTGAGTTAAGGCATTCTTGCATATCTTTATATGTAGGTTGCATGTGTTGCATTTTTGGTCTTAAAATGTGAACTATGCTCGCCGTCTCGATTTTATTGTTACATGGGAATTTTTGTGGGATAATAATTTCGCCGGATGACTCTATGGCAATTGTATGGGATTTTAATTTTTAAAGCTCCTTTTTTGTTATAAACGTTTTTTAGCTCGGTTTTTCCACTACCGCATGAGAGATAAGTTTTTTCTTGCAGTTGTGTAAGTATGTATGTTATGTCATTTATTTCTGAGATGATCAACGAGTTACCCAAGTGGCAATTCATCGGGCAGTATGAACTTATTTCTTCTACAGACGCGCCGTGATACAATTTTTTGGCGCACTCTGGTCCCTGTATACTATCAGCAGAAAACCTAGGAATAAAACATAATTTGTCGTGATAAGGTCTACATAAGTGTAGCCCTGTACAATGCCTAGTGTGGTATTGTTCATGTTTGATTGAACCATGCGAAGGGTGTGGTGGTCAGTTCATAAAGGTCCTACTTTTGTCTGTGTTGTATAATGGGTATTTTAATGTGAATAAAAATTTTATTTTCCGTGATGCTGCAGTCGCATATTGGAAGTTCGTAAAATTTTGAAATATTTTCTTTTGAAATTGCCAAACTCTGATTTGACGAATAGATTTGTTTTTCCAGATTATCTAAATCCTTTCGTAAAACCTCTGGATTGACTATTTCAATAGGAATTTTTCTTGCTTTGCATGATTCAATAATTTTTTGTTTTCTTAGTGCGCGAGTTAGAGATATTATTCGCCCTAAATTTTGATACTGATTGACCAGAGACGTGCTAGCAAAACTTTCTTCATCCCTCAGGATTACTTTAACCTCTTATTTAAAGTTGAAACTTTTAAGTCGATAAATTTTATTTTACGTTCTGTATCTTTAAAAGTATCGCCAATTTTTGAAGTGTAATCGGAAAAATGTTTTGACTGTTCCCCGATACTGTGAAGGGTTTCGCCTAGCCCTTTACTGATTGTGTTAAGTTGCCTTTTTACTGTTTCGTCATCCTCAGAAATTATATCGAGTTTTTCTTCGGTCGCGACCCCACAACACCAATTTAGAGCGTCTCCGATGAAGCCTAGTGGCCTTTTTGGCCTTAAATTTTGTTTAGATTTTTGTGTCCTCATCGAAGATGCGCCCCAGTTACCGTTTAACAAATCGAATTCTTTTTTAAATGCCTTCCCTAACTCATGTGTGTGTGATACCAAGTTACAATTGTCGTCATATGACTCGCAGATATATCTTGGTAACTCTGGTTCTGTCATGATCTCTTCTGACCAGTCCATTTTATATGTAATCGGAATCGTAGCTTCGTATGCTACAGTTTGCGGTAGTGCCTTCCAAAATGCTCCGGCACTGACTTCTACTAGGTAGGATTGGTTGTTTTCGGCTTCTGTGACCTTAATTGCTATGATGCACAATATGAAGTTCCATCTAAAAAAACTCTTTGCAAATATATGTTATTTACATGCCTTTAGATGTGTTTAAAAAATTAAATGTCTCTTTTTAAAATTAAAATTTATTTTAATAAAATAATAAATAATAGCATTCATAGCGTTTGGCTACGATATTTATTTTGTATTTTATTTGTTTTATTGCCGTCTGTTCCTTGTTAGCAAAATATTAAAAGTTATCAAAATAAAGTTGTGGTTTATTTCCACAACATCTTAATTTATTTAAAAAAATACTTTAATTATTTATAAAGTTTTGATCGTTAATATAAATGTTTAACGAAAAATATTAAACTTCTAAGTGTTTTTAAAACAACCGGCTTGGATATTATTAAACAAACTCCGAGTTGTCTCAACAAATTTAATTAAAAATTTTTATATTCCTTAAATGTTTTTAAAACAATTTATCTAATTATTTGATACTTATAAGTTAAATATTTCAATAATTTTTAACTTATTTTTAAACTTTGCGGGAGTGTTATCCCAACATTTAATTTAATTTATTATTATTACTACCTAATTGTTTTCTAAACTTAGGTTGGTGAACACTAATTACTCGGTCGTTATATTTCCTATAAACAGTTTATATTTATGTAGATAAAGTTTTCAAAGCGGTCGTTGCTTGACAGTTTGTTATATTATCTGGTGTAGTGTTTTAAGAACATGATACGGTATACCTCCTAATCGGTTTTTAATTGTTTTGTTTACACTTGCACTAAAAATAAAAAATAAAAATATAATTTAATTATAGGTAGGTATCTTTTTTTAAAATTTAAATTTTGCATTGAACAAAAATGATTTTTTTTTTCACTTCACTAAAATAGCGTCCTTTATTTTATTTCACTTCACTTTAAATAGTGTCTTTATATACAGGGGAATATTTGTGACACAAGGTCTTGTTACAAGGGCTTTGCCCTAAGGGCCTTGCCATAAGGGCCTTAAAAAAATTTTTGGGCAGCTTAATTTTCTGTCACTGGGACTACTTCCGGTGTCCATGGGTCATAGTAAGGTAGCATCCTGCTGACATGAACCACTTCTTTTTTGCATTTGTTTGATGGTCCTTTTCTTATTTCGTAATCCACATCCGACATTCTGCGTGTAACGTAATATGGGCCGAACCATCTGAGCAATAATTTTTCGCTTCTTCCTACTTTTCTGACGGGAGTAAAAACTTTCACTTTCTCGCCTTCTTCATATTCTACGTGTCTGTGTTTTGCGTTTTTGCTGCTGATTTTTTATATTTTCCGCTGCGGCATTTCGCACTGCGAGTGCCCGGTTTCGGATTTCTTCCGTGTTACTCGGTGGTGGACTCATCATGATATTTGCTTCTATAGGTAATATTGGTTCCCTACCATAGACCAGCATAAATGGCGAGTACTGGCTCGTTGCTTGTTTTGAACAATTATAGGTTGATGTCACTAAAGGTAAAAATCTATCCCAGTCTGTATGTGACGTATTTGTGTACTTTGATAACATATCTGCGATAGTTTTATTCATTCTTTCTACTAGTCCGTTGCACTGTGGATGGTATGACGTAGTAAACTGGCTTGTGAAGCACATCATTTTTAACATCTCTCTTATTAGTTCGGATCTAAAAATTTGCCCTCTGTCGCTCAGCAGATATTTGGGCGATCCGTGTCTTGTGATTATTTTTTCGACCATAAATTTTGCGACAGAATTTGCTTTTCCGTCCGGCAATGGCGCTGTTTCGGCCCATCTTGTCGCATAATCTGTCGCGACTACAATCATTGTATTTTTTAGTTTTGATAATGGGAATGGCCCGAGAAGGTCTATAGACACTCTCTCAAAAGGAACGCCTATCGGCATAGGTTGTAATAGCCCTATGGGAATTCTATTCTGTTGTCCTTTTCTGGCTTGGCAGTCGGGGCATCTTTCATATCTTCGGGTTCAATAATGAACGTGGGTATCTCCTCTAATTGTTCCTCTTCATTTTCGCTCGGTTTTAGCACGGGATTTCTACTCATGCAGTAGGCATCTCTGTATTTTGCTCCACTTTTGTGTTCTATTGTGTAGTCAAATTCTGACAATTTTATTGCCCATCTGGCTAATCTTCCTACGGGATCTTTAACTGATTTTAACCAGCACAGTGCGTGATGATCGGTTACGATTCGCACATGCTTACCATATACCAATGTTCTAAAATAGCCTAAACTGTATATTATTCCTGCTAGCTCTAATTCTGAGATTGACATATTTTTTTTCTGCGTTTGTTAAACTTCGACCTGCATAGGCAACAGGGTGAAGATGGGTGTCTTCCCCCTCTTGCAAAAGTATGGCGCCTAGGCCTTGCCTGCTTGCATTGACGTGTAAAACGCATTCTTTTTCGGGTTGATAATGCGCTAAAACTGGTGTTGTGATCAGCCTTCGTTTTAGTTCCTCAAATGCTTTTTGATGTTTTTCTTCCCAAAAGAAAGGTGTGTCTTTTTTCGTTAAATCGTAAAGCGGTCTGGCTATAGCAGAAAAGTTTTTTATGAATTTTCGATAAAAATTTGCAAGGCCTAAAAATTGCATGACATTTTTTTGTGTTTTAATTTTTGGAAAATTTTCAATACAAATTAATTTCTTTTTGTCGGGTTTTAGGCCTTGGCTCGATACAGTATAACCGAGCAGATCTAGTTCTTCTTTTATGTATTCGCATTTTGAGGATTTTAGTGTTAGCCCTGCATCCCGTAGTCTTTGAAAAACGGTGCGCAATTTTTCTAAATGGTCAGAGAGTGTTTCTGAAAATATACAGATGTCGTCACAATAGACCAGGAGCGTTTTCCATTTTAGATCACGAAAAACCATATCTGCCAATCTTTGAAATGTTCCAGGAGCTCCCGATAATCCAAAGCATAGTTTGTTCCAAACGTATGTACCACCTTGTCCGGGGCAACAAAAGGCTGTATACTGTTTAGAATCGTCGCTAAGCTTTATTTGCCAAAATACACTGAACATATCGAGTGTTGTGAAGTATTTGGCCTTCCCTAAATAGGTCAAAAGGTCGTCTATGACTGGCATGGGGTAGTTAGCTCTACGTGAAACATGATTTACGCGGCGAAAATCATCAATTTCACCAGTACCACCGGACTTGCCCATTCTGACTCCGCTTCGCTTATAACGCCTGCCTGAAGCATTTCATTTACTTGTTTGTCTATAATTTCCTTTTCCTTATGAGATACCCTATATGGCTTTTGACGTATGGGTTTCGCGTCACCCACGTCAATCACGTATTCTACAAGGTCCGTCTGGCCCATATATTTTGGACTTTTTGCGAAAACATCGCTGTACTCCTCTAATAAATTGTATAAATGCGATTTAATTTTTTCATCTTTTATGTGGTTAATTTTGTGGTTCGCCATTGTCACTCTCTCTTCATCCTGTATCTCTTGTGTCTCTTCAATGTTAAGGACGGGTAAGGTATCTATATCGTACCTAAACCCCTTTTTAAGGTAGCCTAAGGTCGATTCCTTAAAATTTTTTATTGGGTTATGTTTTTTGGTGGTTAATTGCATTGTACAAGTGTCGTCATCAAATTCAGGGGGAGAGCAAATAATTCCTTTAGGTCTTAAAAATGCGTCATTCTCTTCAAAAATAAATTTTTTTAAATCAACAGAACCGAATTTTTCTATTTTTAATTTAATTGTTGTATGCTCACTCGGTATAATAAAATAATTATTTAAACAAGTTACTTTAAAAATATCCCTTAAATCCTGGCTTTCCTCCTGTACTAAAGGTAAAGAAGGTGAAATAAAATTTTCATAAGTGCCCAATTGATAATTTTCGTCTTTATGAAACGAAAGTGTTGTTGTTATGTAACCGTTCGTTAGCCGTACAGTCTTGTCGGTGAGATTAATTTGGGCGTTATTTTTTTCTAAAAAGTCCAATCCCAAAATTAAAGGTTTTAGTAATTTTTCTACGACTATGGCTTCAATGTAACCACACATTTCGCCGATTTTAAATTTAAATACTGTTAGGCCGAGTGGCATTACTTTATTTCCACCGACAGTTGATAAAGCAAATTGTTGTTTTAAAGGCTCTATGTCTCTACAGAGAGATTTCTCTATGATGCATTTTCCAGAGCCGGTATCCAGGACTATGTCTACCCCCTTAAAATTATTGACGACACCCTTAACTACCAGAATTTTATTGCTTGCCCCTGTTTGGAGGACGACGCCGTTGGGGCACTCTAATTGAGTCGTCCTTGCACATTTGGGGATGGCGACCTACTCGCTCTACTAAACGATACTCTTCTTTGTGGTCCCCTTTCGTTGCTACGCTCCCTGCTACATGCATAATGCCCACACCTATTGCAATCGTTGCATCTCGGCCTGCCGTCGTGACACCTCGTATTTGGAAGATCCCTGCTTCCTGAGTGATCCCTTCTGGGTGACTCTACGTGACTATTTTGCGGCCTTCTTTGTTCATTCCTTTTATTTTGTCCAAAATTATTTACATTTTGGCCAAAATTCCTCCTATTATACCCATGATTTGAGTTTTGATTATAATTTCCCGTATTTCGATTATGATATTGACCTATCGGCCTGTTTAGATTACCTCTATAATTGTTTGATCTACCTCTAAATTCGCGAAACCTCGACCTACCTCTACCATTTTGATGATAGTTCGACGCGTTTTGCCTAAAATAGCTGTTTCATTTTGTCGCATGTAATTTGGGCCATTTTGCCTTAAAAAATTAGGACCGTTTCGCCTAGGATAGCTTCCCTCATTTTGTTCGATTGTCAAAACTTCTGTTTGTCTTGTCATTTTGTCTATTAAAATGTTTTGTCTAATAGCACTTAATTTCAAAACTGTTTCTCTTAGTTTTTTGTGATCCAGGTCGGATGAGGTTATTAATTCGTATGACTCTGTATAGGAGCTATGTAGCCCACTTTCAAAATGTTCTCTAAATTGGTCAAATGGCATTTTTTCGTCAATTTCATACGCCATATTGAATAAATCATAATAATATTGTTTAATATCCTCAGCACTTCCCTGTTTTCTATTTTTAAATTTAATTTTGAGATTTTTTAGAGGTTGGTCACCCCAAATTCTTTTAAAAAATCTTGTTTTAAGTGAGCCCAAGTTTTATTTGCATTCTCGGTTTTGCTACTATATTCTAAAAACCATCTGAAGGCGGCGCCTTCCAAATAATTTTTAAAATATGCTATCTTATGCGTTTCGGTCCAACCGTTTACTTGAGATACTTTTTCGTATTTTGTAATGAAATTCACCGGGGAGTCTAACCCTGGGTTAAAGTAAGGTGGGTCTACAAATTTGGGTGATGCCGGATTACTGGTCGTACCCGTTAGAGCGTCACTTAGCGTTGTATTTGTCATTTTAAAAATTTTTGTGATGGCTGAGTCCTGTTTTTCATTGAAGCTAGATTTTGTATTCAACCCTTGGTCAATTATGGTTTGACTTTTTTCGTCTTGCAACGTTTCTTCGGTCGAAGGAATTTCCGTTTTATTGGAAATGACCGTTAAATTATTTGAATCTTCAAAAAATAAATTTTGCCCACGGGATAATTTAAAATCTTGTTTTGAAATTTGTAAAACTTTTTTAGGAGTTGAGTGATTTTCGGCACTCGGATCGACGAAGGATAAGTCGAAATTTACTGTCTTTCTGACGGGACTTCTTGAGAGTTTAGTGCTTTTTAAAAAGGGACTGCTCGCAGATTGCGAACTAGAGGCGAAGACGTTATTTTTATCGTCTTCACTAAGACTTTTTGTGACGCTTCTAGTGACTCTGGCTGGGGTACCCATTAATTATGGAAACCATCTTTTTAAGAAAAAAAAAACGTATAAAAATATCGAATTGAAAATGTCGAGACAAAATGAATTAAACTAATATGCGAAAAAATATTCACTAATTATAGGTAACATGTCACCACACTTAAACTGCGTTTTTTTATTTAAAAAAAATATATATTATTTTTTCTGTCCATCTAGTTTGAAAATTTTATGAAAATGATATTTATATAGGATAAATAATTCTAATGACAGAAAAATAATTGAAAAAAATTTTTGTAATATTCAATGTTTCGGCTGGAGCGTCATAATAATTTTGATACTCCTTAAAATAATTAAAAAAAAATAAAAATAAAATAACAAATAGTGAAAAGAGTGAAATTAAGAAAAATTAAAAATAATTTGAAAAATACATTTTTTCCACTATATGCCTATATGTCTTTCAAAAAAGACAGCGGCGCCTCCACCATATGTCACGAGGGGGTTTTATCGTGACGAACACAGTTTAAGTTAGGAGTAATGGTTTTATTATAATACTTATATTTACTACTTACATTGTACTTAAATACATCTTGTCTACAAATCTTCTTGACACGCTTAACTTCTTATACTTGACTATCGTACTACTTGTTCACTATTCTAAGCCTGGGCCTTAGGTTCTCAGCGTACAACTAATTGCTAAACTCTTTTGGAGATGCTTTTATTACAAACCGTTTGCCATTGATAGGATATCGAGATGTGTTTTGTTTCCTGTATAAACATAATCGAAATCCCATTAACCGCGTTGTTTATAATAGTTCTGTATACAATTTATTACTTTTAATACAATTTGAACTATATACAGAAGTTCATTTCCGTAGAATGTTTAGGGTTAATGTGCACTTGCTTATAAACGTAACTTGTGTCATTTACTTAATAGGACATTATTTTCTATACTGACAATATTTAATATTTAATCTTAGTAAGTCTTTTTATAATAGCTTGTGATCAAAACTCTAAAAACTTTATGTTAAAGAATACATAAAGTAGGTCAAGCCCAAGGACTATACACAGAGAGTGTACAGTCCTTGGGTAAAGTCAAGGAAAACATCTGCCTTTCTTAACTTGTTAAAACCTGAAAAAAAAAGGGTAAAATTGCTTGTCTTCACGTGTCTGTTCGCTATTCGGGTTAAGGAAGAACATGGTTGGCAAACTAGGCATAAGGTCTGATTTTATTTTGAATACTTAGTTTTACGATAATAAACATCTATAACTAGAGCGCTTTAAAGCATTTCTTTTTATAGTATGCTTATCTCATTTTGATTTCAGTTTTTAATTCGTTTAACTTCTAGTTCTCTGTCTGTTAGTTATTTGGTTAATTTATTAATTTAAGCTTATTTCTACCTTTTTCCGTCTTTCTTTCCCTTTCTTTCCTCTTTGGCTACCCCATGCTTCCTTATTTAGGATTCTTTTCACCACAGAGCTAGTTATAAAATAATTCTTCAGCTGGCATTACAAAACAAAAAAAACTAATTTGTAAGAATATTTAATTTAATTTTAATAAAATTAATGTAATCAAATTTAAGGTTGTAATAAATCGCTGCTCAACATTTATAATATATTAAAAAAGGTGACTGAAGAGTTTCAATTTCTTTAAAAAGTATTCAGTTTACTTCTATAGACACTGGTTCTAATAATCCGTATTGGAAATACTGAATGCGGGAAATTATTTAATTATTTATTAAAATGTCCTGTAAACACTTTGACCGGGTTCTAACAAACTAGCTTTTATAGACCATGTTAAAACATTGGCAACAGTGTGCCTAAAAAAGGGGTATCCCATTTACAAAAGCTCCTGCAGTCATTTTTCTGTCAGTCTATAGCTAAACGTGCGGGTTAAAGAACGATTCTTCCTCTGCTAGTTTACGGTTAGTGAATTTTAAACAAAGTGTAGTGTTTATTCAAAAATCTGTTAATCGTTAATTAACATAAGCATTTAAAAACTTGCATTTGTTAACTAAATTGCTAGTTGGAAAAATCCGAACTCTTTGTAGTGTTATTACATCAAATCGATCTGAAGATGAGTTTTGCAAGTTAATTAGTCCATGAAATAAAATGCCAATTAGAAAGTGTTAATCAAGCGACAAAAATATCAAAAATCTTGAAGGACTGTGCCAACGCTAGTCGAAGAATAAGCATTGCCCTAAAAAAGTCCCGGACGATTTATGAAAAAGCCCATCTAACTGCCTGTCTTGGAGAAGTGAAAGGGTTTAAGCATCGCTTGAAGACAAACATAAAGCAGGGAGGTGGTAATGTCATCAACAAGAACACCGCAAAACAACGGGTTAGATGGGAAGATGTGAAGTCAGCTTTTGACAGTAGGGTAAGAAGTGGTGTAATTACAAATTTAAAAAACACCGATGCCCATCAATTTCTGATGGATAGCTTCAGCTTATTTAAACGTAGAATCAAAAACGTTTTAAAAAAACAGGAAATGGTGAAATTAAACACAATTTTAAGTGGAGATTTTCAAATTCCAAAGCAAAAGCAAATAATTAATGAAACAAAATATTTTAGTACTCCTAATGCCGTGATTGATAATCACACCAATTTAAAGAACTGGAATGACACGAACGTTAAGAATCTACTTTTGACAAAAATAGAAGAATTTGAGCAGAACCAATCTGGTTGGTCCCTAATAAAAATAAATAATCTTATGATCAATTTTAATAAATATAACGCACAGCGAGCAGGGCATTTGGAACTACCTAAGATTATTTTAGATAAAAAAGCTTGTGTGAATGTACAAAATATTGATAAATTGTGCTTTGGCTGGGCGGTCGTATCAGCATTGTTTCCTGTTGAACAAAGCTCAAATAGAACTTCATCATATCCACATCCTGAAGATGTTTTAAACCTAAAAGGTATTAAGTTTCCGATGAACTTAAACCAGGTTGTCCGGTTCGAAAAGCAAAATAATGTTTCCATAAACGTGTATCGTCTCCAAAAAGTCAGTGAAAGCAGTTTTAAAGTATTACCTGCGTACAATACTAGCGAAAATCTTAAAAACATGTTAATTTGTTGATGCTACAAAATAATTATTATTTGAAGAATGAAGACATATCTGACCTGGTCCCACCAACTTACCACTTTGTATGGATAAAAAATCTTTCGAGGTTAGTAAGTAGGCAATTAAGTAAAAAGAAAGTCTCAAAGTGGGTATGTGATAGATGCCTACATTACTTCTATTCTAAGGCTGGACTTAATCAGCATATGAAAGACTGCAAAATTATTGGTAGCATTGTAGTGCCCAAACTACCAAGTGAAGAAAGAAAAATTATTGAGTTTAAAAACTTTAAAAATAAACAATTTACGCCGTTCATTGTTTATGGAGACATTGAGTGCCTGCTAATTCCTGTTGACGAAGACAGCGGAAAAAAAAACTCAAAATTATCAACGCCATGTGCCTTGTTCAGTGGGGTACTACGTAAAATGTGCTTATGATGATTCCCTATCATTTTATCGATCATACACGGGGTCTGACTGTATGGAATGGTTTAGCAAACAATTACGGGAGTTCGCTGAAAACTTGTAAACTGTATTTCTCTGTGACTTGCCCATAGAACCTTTAAGTTAAAGACAAAAACTTGACTATAATAATGCTGCAAATTGTCATATTTGTGAACAGATGTTTTTAAGCGGTGAAAAGAAAATACGCGACCACTGTCACCTAACTTCAGAGTATCGTGGACCAGCGCATGAAAGCTGTAATCTGAATTTTCAGGATAGCCATACTGTCCCTGTACTATTTCACAACCTTAGCTCTTATGATGGACATTTAATTATTGATCGCCAATTTAGATGGATCAATAAGCCTGTTACCCGTAAACAAAGAAAAGTATATTGCATTTACGAAAAAACTTAATGAAAATTTAATTGAGTTTAGATTTATTGACTCGTTCCGCTTTATGGCCAGTAGCTTGGATAAGCTGGCTTCAAATCTTGAGGACCATCCGCTGATTAGAAATTAATTTCCTAATTTGTCTGACGAACAATACAAACTTATTTTTCAAAAGGGTATATTTTGTTATGACTACATGAGTAGTTGGGAAAAACTAAGAGAAACATCTTTACCGAAAAAACTCCATTTCTTCAATTCTCTAGAAAATAAAGAAATTTCGATAGTTGATTATAAATATGCACAGAACGTGTGGAAAACCTTTGGTTGTATAACCATAAAAGATTATATGGAACTCTACATGAAAGTTGACATAATCCTCTTAATACAAGTATTCCAGCAATTTAGGGAAAGTTGTCATAAAACGTATGGTTTGGACCCTGCGAACTATTTTACCCTTCCCGGTTATACATGGGATTGCATGCTGTACCGCACGCAACAAAAATTAGAACTCTTGATAGACTACAATATGGTCACATTTATAGAACGCGGTATTAGAGGAGGGTTAAGTCAATGTTCTAAAAGATATGTGGAGGCTAATAATAAATATATGCCAAACTACGACTTAACTAAAGAAACATCTTTTCTAATGTATTTTGATATAAACAATCAGTATGGGTTTAGCATGTGTCAGTTTCTGCCTTATGGAAATTTTTATTGGTTAGAAAGTAATGAAATGCTCAATTTTGATGTTAATAAAATTGAAGATGACTCAAATAGTGGATATATTCTAGAAGTCGACTTGTGCATTCCTATGGAACTACACGACTATTTCTCTGACTTGCCTCTATGTCCTGAGCATCAGTGCCCACCTGGCACTAAAGACACTAAAAATAAAAAACTTATGGCTACATTGTATAATAAAAGTGACTATGTAATTCATTATAGAAATTTAAAGCAAGCATTAAAACTTGGGATAAAACTTGAAAAAATTCATAAAATTTTTTGCTTTAAGCAGTCCGCATGGCTGAAACCCTATATTGACTTAAATACTCAATTAAGGCAGGATGCTAAAAATGAGTTTGAGAAAAACCTTTTTAAATTAATGAATAACGCCGTGTTTGGTAAAACAATGGAAAATATTAGAAATCACAGTAACATAAAATTAATTAAGAACTGGGACGGACGATTCGGAGCCGAAGCTCTAATCTCTCGACCAGAGTTTAAAAGTATAACCATATTTAATGAAAATTTGGTTGCCGTTGAACTTGAAAAAACAGAAGTATATTTCAATAAACCGATATATGTGGGAATGTGTATTTTGGACATTATATGATTTTCACTATAACTACATGGTACCGGCTTTTGGTAAGGATTGTACTGTGGCATATACAGATACTGATAGTTTAGTTTATAACGTCCAAAATTATGACATTTACGAGTCCATACGGCGCGACTGCTGTCACACCTTTGATACATCTGACTATGCTAAAGATAACCAATATAACATTCCTAGAGTAAATAAAAAGGTTTTAGGGATGATGAAAGATGAAAACAATGGACAGATAATGACACATTTTATTGGCCTCAGAGCTAAAATGTACGCTACAAAAGTAGCAGGCATAAAAAGTAAAGCTGCAAAAGTGACTAAGAAAGCTAAAAGCGTAAAGCAAAATGTTGTAAAATCAGAAATATCATTCGATGACTATGTCGACTGCCTAAATAACTATCAAGAAACAATGGTTACGCAAAATCTTATAAGATCCGAAAAACATAGACTCTACTCTGTAAAACAGATAAAAATCGGACTAAGTCCCCTGGATGACGAACGGTCTATTTCAAAAGAGTCTTATGAAACGTTGCCGTGGGGACACTATAGTATTAAGTGAAAACTTAGTTTTAATGTAATCTTAATAATGTGGTATTTGTTTAAATATTTTTAGCAGCAAACTCTAAGTATGTAATTTAAGTTAGCATATGTGTAGTTTAAGACCTAATATAATTTTTTGTAAAAATAAATATATAACCTTTTTTAATAATACTTATAAGTAGTACCTATAATGTTATTATTATATACCTACTATAATGTTAAATAGAACTTTTGAGTCTCCATCCATACCGTATTGAGTTATGAATAACTTAACTTACCAGTTTTTTTCTTATGTAGAGTTACATGTTAAAATGCGCCAGAAGCCCCCTTACTACTCTACTTCCGAGCAAACCGCTTGTTTTGGGGAAAAAAAATAATTGTCTTGGTAAGTTGTTTTGGTTAAAACAAACTGCCTTTCGCGAAGAAAAAGTGGTTTTGAAGCAAGTTATAAAATGTCTCACTAATATCTTCTTAACACAAATAAAGCTTTACTTTGCGTCAAGACTTTTAATTGTTTCACTCAAAATATCCGGCATCTCTAAACGAAAATGGCGATTTATTCCATAATACAAGAAAACACAAAACAAGAAGCTTGGCACACTATTCAAAACAAATCAATTTTCTTGGATGAAAGCAACTTTTATTTTCAACGGAAACCAGCAGTTCAAGAGAATAGTTTTTTTTGTTAAGAAAATATCGCTATCGTGCATAGGAAAGCAGATTTTTTCTTAGATCAAAGCAATTTGCATTGACTGAAGACATTTTTTCTTCTGTGTAGGTCCGTATTTTTTTCTTAATTTTTTTTTGAAATCTCGAATTCGACTTGACAGAGCAAAAATTTGATATCGTCATTTTATTGACAGATTCAACTTTGTGTGTGTGTGTGTGTAAGTTTTATCATATTTAAAATATCTGCCCTAATAATGGATTCCTGGAATTCAGAATTTTTGAATTTTTCCTTGTAGCTTTAAAACTACTAACTAGCGATGGGAAAAAAACTTTTGACATATTTTTTCTTGTCTTAAATTTGAGGACAGTAATATGAAATACCCAGTCCACTATCTTTTATAATTACTGAGTTTTCCCATTCAATACCATCAAAAATAGGATACCCCGTACACTGTCGCGCTCGCTCAATCTCGGTAATCTTCGTGGGACCCTTTGACCCGTCTACATAAAACCGACTCGACAGAGAGGCGTGACAAGTCAAGGCTACGCGAATCGAGAGGACCCATCTACACTCTCCGTCTTGGCCCGTCTCGCTATGCCTCGGCGAAAGTGTGGAACCGGCATTAGAATTTTAATTTTGCACTGAATATCTGAACTATTCCAAAATACTAAAATACGCTTAGACAACCACTTGAACAAAACAAAATTATAAACGTGAAGTTTAGTACCCGTGAATAAAAAGACAAACATTTTTTCGTGCCTAAGCGGGCATAGAAAGATTTTGTTTCTCTTGTATTTTTCCGTGGGCAGCTCGAAAGCTGTACACCCACGGGGGTCCAAGATCTAATAAACACCTATCAAGTGTTGACAGTTAACTGTTTCGTCCTTTGTCCGTCGTCAAGTATATACGTCCGGACTCTTCAGAACACTGCATGGTCAATGTGACACTTTTGTAATGCTACAGAGACGGTGTATGAATCTCATCTTACGATTTAGGTAAGAGAAATAAAAAACTAATGCCTGCGATACCGTTTTCTTTCACATAAGTGGCGACATCTACAAATACAAAAGAAACTACCAGAGTAAAAAGCACTCATGACCGTGACATAATTTGTCTCTCAGGTCGGGTCAAATTTTTGTCTTTTTATTCACGGGTACTAAACTTCACGTTTGTAGTATTTTTGGCTAACGCTCCGCTGACTGGACCCTTGTGGGTGTACAGCTTTCGAGCTGCCCACGGAAAAATACAAGAAAAACATAAAAATCTTTCTATGCCCGCTTAGCCATGAAAATTTTTTTGAAAAACAAATTATTTTAGTTACTGATTTTAGTACTTGTTCTAGCTACTATATAACTGTGTAAATCCCCCTTATAAATATAATAATAATAAAATTAAAACCTTTCTGCTTTTTTAGCTGTTTAAAAGTTCTTTGTAGCTTGAACGTTTCACTTAACATTACAATAAGCACATCAAGGACACTTATTAATGTAGCTAAGATCAAATCGATGGTTTTGTAAAATTCTTAATTTCTCGTAAAATCCTTACTAAGGATAATTAAAAATAAAAGTCTCGTAATAATTTAACAATAGAGAAATATTATATTCCTCTAAGTTTTAACTAAAGTTTTCCCAGCGGTGTCCTTGTAGGGTTTTATACTTTGAAGTCACAATCAAAGGTATTATTTTTAACAAAACGATGGCTCAAGAATAATCCTGTACACGGTAAAAAAAAATTGTCTAAAGCAAATTGCTTTGAAGTAAAATAATTTGTGTTTTCCCATTCACCAAGAGAATATTTTCTTCATACAGCACAAAAAATGTCTTACCTTTTATTTTAATGTAAAACAGAAATTGTTTTATTAGAAATTGGAATTGAATTAATCTAAGGCACCTTATATGAAGACAATTTGCTTTGTTGCAAAATGGAGTATCCTGAAACAAAACAATTAAACAAGAAAAATAAAGTCTCATTTCAAGAAGATTGAACTAAAAACAAATATTTTAATTCAAAACAAATTTTTTTAAGTTAAAACAATTTATTCAAGAAAAGTACGTGTTTTCATTGTAGAAAAATTTTTGTCTAGAATGAAAACACGTTCTTTTCTTAAATAAATTGTGAACAGACGGTCCTCGACCTATATAAGTTGACTTTTATTTACCTAATAAATTTGAGCTAGGTACACAAGCACTTACAATGCCAAACCCGATTTTTTCAATTTATGTGGTCTGCAATAGCGCTGCCAGAGTATGAGGAAAGCGGATCAGGGCCGGTGCTCAGTCTCTTGCCCAGGGCGGTAACCTTAGGTTGGGTGTAAAACAAACTAGTTTATATTTATAATATCCAATTGAATAATTTTGAAAATTTAATAGGTAGAATTTTAATTTAATTTTATTTGTTAACTAACTTTAAACTGAACCGAACCTTACTAAAGACTAAATCCAAAACCAAACTAAAAACTCAGAGCAATATATAGATAAACTATCAAAACATTCAAATGAGATTTTCGAGAAGTAAGGCAGCCTTATTCGATTTTTTACAAGAAAACGGAGGATACCCAAAACGGACTACAGTGAAACCTCTCCTTGCTGACACCTCTATTAAGCGAACACTCCCTTTAGGCAGATAAATTTGTTGGAACAAAGCTTTTGCCTATTTCTTTACATGTAAAATTCACTACTATAACCGGACACTATAATAACCGGACGCGGACAATTTTTTTTGGTTAAAAAATTCTGAAACCTCCCTTAACCGGGCGCGAACCTCTGACAACGGGACGGAGCGCTGCACGACATGGTCCACCACCCCCTGGTCGTGGTGCATGGGCACAAATATTATGTAGTATGTTGGCAATGCGGAGAATAAATTCTTCTGTCGTATTTACAACATATTTTATTCGGCGGGACTGCCGTGTATATTTTTGTTGTTCAGTTGGGTAGCAATAGATCTCTTTAAAATGGCGCCTAGTAAAAAACCTCTTAGTTTACAAAAAAAAATTAAGTTGTTAACGTTTCTGAGAAGGAAGATCTATCAGCACGACAGATTGCTGAAAAATGTGATATCGGAAAAACTCAAGCAGCGGAAATTGTTAATAAATAAATATTAAAATTTCGCAGTTCTTTGTCTTAAGCGGACACCTCTAGTAAGCGGATAAAATTGACGAAACCGTGAGTGTTTGCCTACAGGAGGTTTCACTGTTCTATACAGGGCTCGATTTCGAACGTTTTTTAGCCTTCATGAAAAGCGTATAAAAAAGGGTGAACTTATGGAAAGCAAAGTCAGTGAGGGACCAAAGACGCGCATATTCAGGAGCATTTGCTGCTGTGACTCAAAATTCATTTATTGTTTTTATTACTAAACAGGTGCAATCAAAATAATATTTCCACTTTTAAAAGACGAAGAAATAGTCATTATTATTTATTTCGTTATTTTAGCTTTATCAGGAAACATTAAATCGAGAAAAATTCAATTTTTGAATAATTTTTTGTTACACAATAACCTTGCTCTTTTATTAAAGTCCTGGCGGCGGCTCACGAAGTCAAGTTGCTAAAAGTCACCATACACTATCCAGGAAACAGAATAGGGGACAATTTTTTTGGGGGTAGGGATTTACGACAGCCCTAAACCTCTTGCCCCTCTACTGGTTTCAGTCTGCAGAAAAAAATGTTTGTCACGTTTTACTACTCTTTATAAAATTTTATTTTTGCCCCTTAAATGGAGAGGCCATTCCTCTTGAAAAAAAAAGTTGAAATGCGGTGTTATGGTAATTGCAATTATTTAAGTTTTTAAAATAATTGAAAAATTATTTTACAATTATAATGAAATTACAAAAATGCAATTGAATGACTAAAGTGATTGTTATTATTTGTAAAAAGCTTTTGCTTTTATTATTTAAAGCAATCCACGTTTCGGACTGAATTTAAGGGGTAAGTTCGGAATGTATTACGAAGGAAGAGGGCTCCTAAATTAGGCATTTTCACATTTTGTAAATTATGAAAAAGTTTTTTTTATTTTGCAAGTAGGAAATTTATAAGAGTTATTTTTTTGTTGTAATTAATTACATAGTTTTCCAAGTACATTCCTGTAAAGTAATTTGTAATGTGATAGTTACTTTTCAAAGTATTAGTTTCTAACTCTGGTTGAGAATAAATCGGTACACATAAAGACCAAGAAATGTGTTATCCATAAAGGTGAATTTGTGGAATATTTTGTTTGTGCGTGTAGTAACCTCCTTTAACATTTTTGCCATGTTAGAAAGCTCTATCTGTACATTTAATTACGGATTCGCAGTATTAATTATTAGTCATACAGTTCAAATAATATCTAAGAGATGGTGCTACAGCAATTATAATCAAGGGGTTTTAAGGATTTTATGCATCGCCGTCTTTGGCCTACTCAGCCGGTAAGAGTAACGTCATTAGATCGCAAAAAGAAAACCCTCTTCTTGAATTGCTATCTTGACAACAGCGCTAAACTATTTATCTCTCTTAGTGCCATTTATTTAAATAGCGATCTTACTTCAGTTCACATATTTTTCAATGGCCAAACGATCGTTGACGAACCCTGTATTTTGCTCTTGTACTGAGTTCAAGTTATAGAAATTTTTCGAAACATTATAAGCGCCGCTTTCGAAGAAAACGATTTTTTGATTTTTTCGTTTCATATAAAGTACCTTAATTATTATGCTAGGCAAAAAAAGTCTGACGAAAAAATTGTAACAAAATTAGACCTACCTTTTACGTTCTAGATGCTGTGACTGACAGGCAGATTAATAGGCACAATATTTGTTGAATTTTCGCTTTTTTGGATAAATGAACTTACATAAAAATATAGTGTAAAATAATGTTTTATCGTGTCTTCTAATTTGTGGGAATCTCAAAAAAATTACTCACGACAAGCTACGATATATACATTTAACCTCTTTTTTCTGTGCAACATTAGTTTTAATTTAGTACCAAAACAATAAATGAGGAAATTCGTATTTTTTGCAAATCAATACATCAGCATTTTAAACACCTAAGTATATGCTCAGGTTTTATTTTACCACTTTTGTTAGAAGGGTTTGAGTTATCTTTTTTAATTTTTTTTGTGAAGAGGCAGCATTTCAACTATTTGCCCGGGGCGCGTCGAAATTGCGAGCGCGGCCTTGAACGGATATAATTCATTTCCTAAAATTACATCTCTAACGCTATAAATTAAAATCATACCCTTGAAGTAGAATTGAGTAGAAAATTTATACCCCGGAAAAAATGTTCTATGATGTTCTGCTCTAATGTTTTAAAACACTGACTGGAGTCATTTTTCATAGACCTATATTCTTAAAATATATTTTTACCTAAAATCATTGATTACGCAACTTACATCTGTAACCATTGATAAGAGTAAAGTTTTCTAAGTAAAAGGATGCTCGATTCGTTACATTTATAAAAGATATGATTTTTTGAAGTGCATCCTTACATACTTGTATATGGGATGACGGATAAATTAAAAAATAAAGGCTAGGCGCAAACGATAGATATTGGGTTCCCATTAAACCTAGTATATTTCCCGATCCTTCTCCAATAAGGAACAGTGTCGAAATTGCTGCGCCATCTTGGATTTTTGATTATTTTTTCCTTAATTAGCCTTTTACTCAAATAGTACCGATTTTTTTGGAAAGTATGTGGAAAGGGATATTTAACCCCATTAAAAGAACTATCAAACGAGATATCTCCGAGCTATGTACGTACTGCCATATAAGCATCCATAATATGCTAATTTCTAGCACGTCTAATTTAAAATACATTTTTAAGTTCAACCAATTTTTTTTTAAAAGCCTATTTGACAAAAAGTTTACTTTTTTGTAGAAAATAAAATTTCCATTCAATCCATATAATATTCAACGCGGTATGTATTGTGTGTCAAGCTCCAGTGGCGATGGGAACCTTTAAAAAATTTTTTTATGTTTTTCGTAATAACTAAGCATTTTAGGAGAAAAATTTATTGTTGCCAAGAGAATAAAATTTTCTTTCTAACGATGTAGAATATAGTAGGGTTGAACTAACAGCAAACGATACAGTGACTTCCTTAAATGGAGGTTATTTACAGAAATCTTCAAAAACCTAGTTTAATTATAAGTTTTTATTTAACAAATTAACTTTACTTTATTAAATTGTACCTGGTTAAATTAAAAATTACCTAGCATAAACCGTTTTTGCACAAAGTACTTTATTTAAAAAAAAAAATAATTGAGAACTTATGAACAAAAACAGATTTTCGACGATTTCTGTAAATCACCCACATATATGGATGCCACTGGGCCTATATGGATGCCACTGGGCCGCTAGAAATAAAGTTATTCCTACTAAGTGATACATAGTTAAAATGGAAATTTTATTGTCTACAAAAAAATATATTTACCTTTTTTTCACAAAAAGCTTGGTTTCTAAAAAAATTGGTCAAATTTAAAAATTAGCTGTATTTCTTTTGAATAATATGTGCAAGACTTCAGCATATTACGAACGTATCTTTGCAACGGTAGTACCTAGGTCGCTCGCAGGTACCTCGTTCGATAGGCCTTTCAATGAGCTTTATATTTTCTTTCTACAGATTTCTCAAAAGTACTTTCTAAGTAAGGCTATTAAAGGAAAAAATAGTCAAAACTCCAAGATGGCTGCGCCATTTTGACCATGTTCTTTAGGGGAAAGGGGTCGGGGCTTTTACTATATTTAATTGTACCCCAACAGCTATTGAATACGCCCAGCGTTGGATTTATATTTTTTGAATATTATCACGCTTGCCTGGCCTCTTTGGACTGGCTTGGGGGTGCGTAGCTCAAAAAATATATGCGTAGAGAAACTCACTCTTTTTGGGGTAGACTTTGTAGAGTCGGGTTGGGGGTAGCTATTCCCTATTCCCGCCTCGACAGAGCTCTACACGCCGTCACTTTAAACGTTAGAGTGCCACCCTCAGTGAAGGTACCACTCAGAACGATTTAAAATTGGGAGAGGTTAGAAACTTAAGGAGTTATTGGTTATGGTCTCATTAGTTTATAATGGGGGAAAACTCGAAATAACTAACAAACAAACTTATAGGTACTTACTTGTAAACTACGGTAATCCTACTTATTTTGGGTCGCTTGCTTATATCTGTCTTTTGGACAGCCACTCGGGACTCGTCTTACTTTCTCTGCACTCGAACCTAACTTTTCTCCTCCCAAAAACTGGCTGCCCCGTCACCCCGTTTCGCACCCTCGATCTTTCTTTCGCGACCATCAAAAGTGCTGACGGTGTGACATCACATTGATAATTATTATTTAATCTTAATCAAAATATTTGGTAACAACTATAAATGATCGATACAGTGCCGTACGAATTAGCAGGCTTGTACCCATTTTTAACCCTTTTTTAGCTACAAGCCTTTAATTCGGCCAATCGCTATAATATCTTAAAATGCTCAAGGTTGCCAGAGTGGCATCAACCGGATCTTTAAAGATGAGTTCTTGGGCTATAAGAATCAGCAATAAAATTTTCTATACATCAAATCCAGGTCCTTTGAAAATCTTCCGGACTTTTATAGGTCAACAATAATAAGAATATATTGACCGTAGATCACTTAGAGTAATAAAAATATAACAGAATTTTTTGAGAGCCATATTTGTTTTAATACGCGATTAAACTCTGATTTTGTTAAAATTTGCAATTTACCCCCAACTTTGGCGAGCGGTAAAGCAAAAACTATTGGCTGGTTAAAAAAATGGTTATAACCAAAGTTGTGCGCAATATTGTTCTCAACATATTTTATTTAAACCTTTTTTTTTATAGCACCTACTCCAACGGTGGTAATTTTCTCCAAGCGCCGCGATGAAGAGTTTTCATCCCCCCTCCCCTCGAGCGGTAACCCCCTGAGGTCGCAAACTTAGATGTACTATCAGGGGACCTTTGTCTACCATCCCACCAAATTTAATTTTTGTTCGACCTTTTGCAAATAGAAATCCCTTGACGCTTGGGCTACATAGTGTGGGATTGCTAATCTAAACACAAACTTTGTTTTAAGTTTGCCAAAATTGAGTCCGGCTTAACAACACTGTGCTATAACATTTTTTTATTTCATTCTTTCTATAATTTATTCATTAAGTTTTTTTTCTTTTAGCTGCTCCGTGAACTGGGAGGACCGATCCTTTAACGCCAAAACCTATATCATATACCTTTTTATCTTCGGTTTAGCAGTTCCCTTAGTTATCATAGTTTTTTGTTATGTTCATATCGTTGCTACTGTCAGACGGGTAAGTAGTAAATTACTTTATTTAAAAAAAAATTTTGACAAATATTTTTTTGAAAAAATTTTTAGTATACAAGATAAACAAAATTGCAAACTAAACTCAACAACTCAAAAAAGTATTAAAAATAAGTTGTTACATTTTTAAAACTAGGTGATATACAGTGTACTCCGGTTATAACGCACTCTCAAGGGATCAGAAAATATGTACTTTATAAGCGGACGTACGTTATAAAAAAAAACAATTAGAAAGTTATGTTAGAACGTACATTTTTTAATTGGAATAAAATGGTTGTTTTGACAAGTTTTTTTGCTTACCAACTTTCGCTTTACTGATGCCTCTCTCAATACTTTTAATAATCTCTATCTTTTCTTTTACAGTTTTAGATTTGCGCCGGCAATTCTCCATTTAAACCAAAAACACAGAAAATCGTACTAGACCATTTTTCCATATAAGAATAAATTCGAAACTGATGGCCTGCCGCCTTCAACTCGCGTTTGAATATGAAAACCGCGGAATCGATTATTGAAAAATACCCGAGTTTTTCGCTGGTAATATTCTGGTTTTAACGTACAGTCGTATTGTTACAACCGAAATATTGGGGTCAATTCTTTACATTTCAAAAAATCTGGCGAAATTTGACAAAATGTGACATAATCTGGCGCTTAAGATTTCTCGTTTAAAAGGCAATTTTTAAACTTAAAAACTTACCTAAAAGGCCATTTCCCACTTTTTGATAGATGTAGCGTCACGATATAATATTTGTTTTTAATTAAAAACCCGTAATTTGTTGAAAATTTTTAATTTAAAAATTGTAAATAAATTCACTATTAACCACACAAACTGAAATGTCAAATTTCGTCACATTTCGTCACATTTCTTTCAAATTTATGAGTCCTATTCGTTTTCTTTATGAGGTCAGCTAAGTTTACTTTCTTTCTTTGTTTTTCACGGTAAAATTAACAAAGAGGGACTAACTGCATGTCGTGGAAGGGTCGCTACAAAATTAGCTCTACGCTGTTGCCACCGTTATATTTGAACGGAATTTTAAGGGAATGTCAAATTATTTCTTTAAAATCTGCCAGAAAAATCTGACTAAGTGAAGATCCTGTCAAATTATTGAAGTGGTGATTATTTTTTTACTTTTTAAAAAAGCTAGGCACGTATATAGTTTTTTATTCTGGGGGGTCCTCCCATATAGAAACTGCTGTTCTTCAGTGACGGCCCATGCGGCTGAGTCCTTCGTAAACCAGAGAGAAAATAATAAATTGTCTCTGTCGTAAACGAACACGAAAGCTGCGCCCATAAGGTTTTGGATAGTGTAATTAAAAATACTAGGGTCACTGCATCCTGGAAGTCTAGCGTCTCCCAGGGGTAGCGACACGAGTGTCAAAACCGTACTCAAAATTCCATAGACATTCGTGAAAAATACTCATTTTTATACAGTCTGAGAAAAGACAAATGTTTTAATAGAACTTAAAAAGAACTCGTTTTTATACAGCTTAAGAAATAAAAAATATGTTCCTTGAGTTTTTGGGTTATGAATATTTATTGTAGGTATTATTGTTAAAAATTATTTTCTTTTAAATATTATTTCTGTTTTTGTATAAAAATAATACGTAATAAATAAACAAACAGGACAGAAATACATTTCTATGTTAAAAGTTTATTAATAGTATATAATATATCAAGGGATAAAATGAAAATTTTATCACGATGTTTATACGCTATTTTTCGCACTGTTTAATTTATTTTCCAAGGTTTTTTCCCATTTTTTTTGGGTGTTTTTGGTATTGTGGTTTTTTTTAGTATCTTTTTATTCCGAATTTTACATTTTATCAAAAGACAAAAAATGCCCAAATACAGTTCGAGTTTTCGTAAGGTTCGGCTTAATTATTTATATTTTTATAGTACATTTCATATAAATATCTTAATATTATTGTTCGAAAGCATAAACTTCGAAAATCATTTTCTTTAAACCAAAAATTGTTCTAAAACATATTCTTCGAACAAAAGATTGTTCGAAAACGTTTTCTTCAAACAGAAATTTTTCGAAATCATTTTCTTCGAACAGAAATGTGTTCGAAAACATTTTCTTTGAACGGAAATTTGTTCGAAAATATTTTTTTAAAATTAAAATTTGTTCAAAAACATTTTTGCGAAAACAAATTTTTCGAAAAAAAAATTTGACCTGGCTTGCCAAACTTAACACAACTCATATAGTTCGACTAATGGGGTTTTTTTCTAACAATTTTTGGAAATAAAAACTTCCCTGACTTCTTTCCCGGGATCCTAGAGGGTGTGAAACCAAACCGAACCAACCGAGACCTATTGTCGAAAAATGATTTCCCTAAATTAGCTTTCCGGTCCTCATTTTGGAAGGTTGAAATCGGTGTTACTCTAACCTTTCTTAATTGAGCATATCAGGAGGTATCTGGACCGGTTCGGATACGTTTGCGATCAATTGACAAAGTTTAGGAAAATACCGATTTCGACCTTCCAAAAAGAGGAAAGTAGACAAATTTTCAGAATGTTTACGATCCCGGGAAAGAAGTCAGGGTTTTTTTGAAAAAATATGTTAAAAAGACCTTGCCGTAGTCAAACTATATGAATTGTGTTAGGTTTGGAAATCCAGGTCTAGAGCGTCTTTTATCGAAAAACTTGCTTTCGAAGAAAATGATTTCTATTCGAAGAAAATGATTTTGAACAACTATTACTTACGAACAAATTTCCGTTCAAAGAAATGGTGTTCGAATAAATTTCCGTTTAAAAAAAATGTTTTCAAACAAATTTTCATTAGAAGAAATGGTTTTCATAAAAATTTCCGTTCGAAGAAAATGTTTTCGAACAAAGTTCTGCGACCCGTCGTGTTGCTACCTTGAGTTTTTATTGGATGTTGATTTTTTAAAAACTTTTCTATGAGTGTGTGTGTGTGTACCTGTGTGTCTCTTAATTCTACTTTATTTTGCAATCATTACAGTGTAGCTACTTTCGATCTTTGTTTGAACCTTTTGTTTTTCAATCTTTTGTATTTTCGACCTTTTGTACTTTCGAACTTTTGTATTTTCGACTTTTTGTATTTTCGACCTTTTCTTCGCCGCCCGCTTTTTTTTGAACAATAATAAAAATAATAGTAGGTATATTATAAACCTGGAGCGTGCAGTGTTTACTTTTAATACCACGGCGGGAATTTTCATGCTCGACCGGAAGAAGGGCTATAATTTGCTAAGTGACTAAAAGGGACTTTAATGCCAAGGTTTATTTTTATATACTAAAAATAATAATAATCATAAACTAAATAAATAGGTATTAAACCACTTACCGTACTGTAGTTTTAGCATGTCAAGTATATAAAAAAACAGTGGGCAGTGATAGTTGTCATGGCATTACATTAAACAAAAGTCAGTCAGATGCTAACAAACAAAGGTCACTCATCGTCAAGCAAGGTAAAGCTTGCTTGACGATGAGTGACCTTATAACAAACAATGTGGAAAAATATTATTTATTTCATAACAAACTAATTAAGTTTACTCGAGAAAAAGTTCGAATTACATTTCTCGAAGATGGAAAATAAAGCATATTCTTACTTTGAGATGGGCATGGAAATGATGCAATAAACAGAATTTCGAAAATTTCACAGTTTCCTGGTTTACAGCCTGGAGAAGTCTAGAAAGTTAAATGCTTCGTTTATATGGAAGCAATATTCTATGCCTAAGGACACAATAACGATCAAAACGAACCAAGCCATCGGCAAAGTAAAGTAAGCTTACGGCAAGCTGGAACAAAATAATCGGTATCGTGTATATATTCCTTTTTGTTTTTTGTATTATGATAAAATAAAATAATCCAAAAACCTATATTTTGCCTTTATGGTTTTAAAGAAATTACTTTCAATCACTGGAGACAAGAAATACTACCTTAGCCCATGAAAAAAGGGATTAAACGTACACCTTTATTCCGTAGAGAGCATAAAACATTTATTAAATAATACAAAACCCAACATAATAGTTTTCTATATTTTAGAATATATATAAAACATGCAAACTATATTTTTGGTTTCCTTCGCTGTGTGGACCTAATAAATTTGAAATCATAAAAAACTTAGTTTTTTTAGGTTTGTTTATTTGGACAGTAAAATTTATATACCGGATGTGACGGACAGTTCTTTACGTAACATTTGTAAACCATTTAATTTTTTTAAACATAAAAAAAGCTATGCTCCTGACAGTGTCAGATTTGAGTTTTTCGTAAATGAGGTTATGTTTGGTGTCGCTACCCCTGGGAGAGCGGCTAGTTCACAACTTGCATTCCGTTTGCTATTGGTCGAAATAGTCAGCTGACTTTTTAATGTTGAACGTTGCCGTTTAAGATTATTATTATATTATATTAAGAGATGGTGCCACCAGTCAAGCATTTAACAAACTTTATGTTTACAGCTTTCGGCGTAAAATACGAATATATACTAGTTGTAAGTGACTAAAAAGAGTAGTGGTTTGTGCAGTACATACCTATTGAATTTAACTAAATCTATGCATATGCCGATGAGTTTTTTTTTTATTGTTTTTTAAAAACATATTATTTTTTTTTTAATTAGCTTCCTTATCCTGTTTTCCTGTCGAAATCGGTGTTAACCTAACCCTGATAAATTATTCGACAACGTATCCTAACCTGTCCAGATACGCCCCGGTCAGGATACGTTTCCCATCAATTGACCACGGTTAGGTTTTGTTTCAGTTTGGTTTAACACCGATTTCAACCTCCCAAAACGAGGACAGGAGAGTTTTAATTTTAAAAATCCCGCCTGACTATGTCAACCAATAGCAAATGGAATGCAAGTTGTGAACTATCCGCTCGTTGGAAGATGCCAGGCTTTCAGGATGCAGTGACCCTAAGAATAGTCGCCACAGTCTCCATCTGACGAAAATAAGTCGAAGGCGGAATTTTTCAGGGGTGCCACGACCACGTGGTCACTTTGTGCAAGGAAAACTTAAGTTTGCGACACGCTCCCTAGAGGGAGCCACAGATATAGGCAGGGAACTGCGTACAGCCGACCTGAAAATAGGTTCATAATATGAATAAAATGAACGGGACCCAAGAAACAAACCTTTAAAACATAAATTTCAAACTTTCTATAAATTCGTATAATTAAAAATAATGTTTGTATAATTATGTAAAATTTCTTGTGTGCCTAATATTATAGATTTGTTAAAAAATTCTAATTTTCTACTTAGCAATAAAAAGTTGAAAATAGCCCTAAAAAACTACTATTTACGGATTAGATCAAATTTTGGTCCAGGAGGTGAGTTACAGGGTGATATCGAAAATAGTAGTAAATCTTAATTAAAATCACATTTTTAAAAAACAACTCTGTCAGGAGTTTTAGTTAGCAAATAAGAGTAAGAAATACATTAAAATATGTATCATGAACTTATTGTATTATTTTTAGATCCAGGACGTGAGAGACCTACAGGGTGATATCGAAATTAGAAGCGTAATTTTCTAAAAAACAAATTTTTAAAAACAATGTTGTCAAGAGCTTTCGTTAGCAAAAAATTATTTGAAACACGTTACACAATCATACCATTATCAGATTTTATCACCTTCAGGTCCAGGAATTGAGCTACATGGTGATATAGAAATTATTAGTGTGTGTAAATTTTCTAAAAATCACATTTTTAAAAAGCAAGGTTGTCCGAAGCTTTTGTTAGCAAAGTATAGTTAGGAATACGTTAAACAATCATACCATTAACTGACTGTATCACCGTTAGGTCCAGGAAATGAGGTACAGGGTGATATCGAAATTAGTAATAAAATTTCGTAAAAATCACGTTTTTAAAAATCAACGTTGTCAGGAGCGTTTGTTAGCAAAAAATAGTTAGGAACACGTTAAGCAATCATACCACTTACTAAATTTCATTTACTTCCAGTAGGTAAGCTGCAGGGTGATATCTAAATAGCAGTAAAGATTTTGAAAAATCACGTTTTTAAAAAACAAGGGAGGTGAGCTACAGGGTGAAATGAATAAATAAATCCAAAAATATTCACATATATTTACATGAAAAACTTTTACTATTTATTTGACAAATTTACAAGTTAATATGATAAAATTTTGACATTAAAACATATTAGTTAATATAACCAAATCAACCTAAGCCCCTAACTAACCTTGGTCAAAATAAAAGTTTACAAATACACATAAGAAATCCAAAAATCCCTACATTTATTTACGTAACAACATCTTGGTTCCTTGTTCTTTTACAAATTCACAAGTTAGTTTGAAAAAATCATGGCTTTATAATACATATCAAGTATAACCAAACCGAACCAAACCCATATAAATAAGGTTGGTCAATATAAAAATGTACAATAATTATTTACAGAAAAACCTGCCTGCCTTCGTTGTTAATTCACAAATTTATAGTAAATCAAAATTTTTTTACAAATATTTTACATTTGTTTGATTTGTTAATTAACAAATTTACAAGATATTTTAGAATCTTGGCCCTAAAATATATATTTAATGTAACAAAACGAAAGCCTTCACTAGGCTTGCCTAATGTAAACATTTACAAACATACACGATAAATATAAAAATCTGCACATTTATTTACAGGAAAAAACTCTCTTCGTTGTTATTTCACAAATTTGCATGTTTTTTAGGCAACAATTTAACACCCAAGTTATCTATTTAACATAACCAAACCGAGCCAAATCAAATCCTTATAATTATTAAGCTTGCTCAATATAAAAATGTACAAATACACATAATAAATATTACATTTATTTACATTGACAAACAACAACCTGCACACAAATATTTTTGTCCCGTATGTCGTTCTTAGTTTTATTTAATTACTTGTATATAGACTTCTTCCAAAGTGAAGCGACTCAATATTTTGCATTTCTTTCAAAAAATCTGTTAATACCTGTACCGCTACATAGTTATTTGGTTGTCTGATAAAGGGATATATTTCTTTACTTCTTTAGCTATTTTTACTGAAAACTCCAAATCAACAAAAGCAGTAGTTTCATCCCACTTAAGGTCTTTTATCTTTAAATTTTAAATATCTTTTACATAAATATTTTTTTGTATCGCTTAGGCTTTTAATTGTTTGTACAATAGTTATTTACCTAACAAGTGCGGAAAGAGGTACTTTTCCGCACGCGACGGCAGTTGCACAATCGACGCGGAGCGGAGTTCGGGCAAGCCGTCAAGGATGGAAAAGATAGTTTCCGCAAGAATTAGGTACAAAGTTTTTCCTACGAGTGTTTTTGTCCATCTTCTTTATCAAAAAACATGTTTTAATTCGCAAAGATTTTATAATAATGCTAGAAAATGATACGTAAGATAGAATAGTTACATAAATCATTTAATGAGTCCTAAATATCTTCATTTTTAACAAAACAAAAATCGTGCGGAAAAGAAATTTTTCAGCACTAGTGCGGAAAAGTTACTTTTCCGTACGTTTTTTAACTTTTATTTTTACTTGATTTTTTTATGCACGGAAAAATATTAAAACAGGATTTTTTTATTATGATATATTAAAAAGAAACTTTATGTAAAGAACATTTAAATAACAATAACGAAAAAGTTAACGATGGTAGATATTGAAATTGAAAGTGCACTTTCTGTTTGTTGCATGCTTCAATATACATCAGATGCCGCAACATCTTGAATAACGTCGTTTCTTATTGGAATTTGATTGGTTGGTGTTTGGCCCACTACAGAAATGCCTTGATCAGTTTGCTGCTTAGAATTACTACTGTAGTGAATGGAGAAAGGTATATTGGTCTGTACAGGCTGTAACACATTACATGATTCTTCATTCGGTGCTTCTGGTAGCATCGGTACAGCAGCACTTCTTGAAAATGAAACTTGTGTGTAGGAGAACGGGTTTTCATTTGAAAACGATTGTGGACGGGAAGGTTCTTGCAATTTGGACGTGCGAAAAAAATCGTGAGGAAAGTAAAAATGATGCGAAAAAGTAAAATTGTGCGGAAAAGTAATTAACGTAATATTCTTTTAATAGATCGCTCAAGAAACCCTAACTTATATGTTCTTGGTTTGTAAACAGTAAGGTGAGGCCAAAAGTTATTTTTAAAAATATGATTTATAAAAGAATTTACTACTAGTATCTTACCTACTGGACCTAAATGTAACGCAGTTAGTGAATGGTGTGGTTTGTTTACATATTCCTAACTATTTTTTGCTCACCAAGACTCCTGATAAAGTTGATTTTTAAAATTGTGATTTTTACAAAAGTGTTTTACTAATTTTGATATCACCCTGTACCTTACTCCAAGGACCTAAAGGTAATACAGTCAGTTAATGTTATGATTTTTTAACGTGTTCCTAAGCATTTTTTGATAATGAAAGCTCTTGACAACATTGTTTTCTAAAAATGTGATTTTTAGAAAAATACACTAGTAATTTCGATATCACCCAGTAGCTCACTTGCTGGCTCTAAAGGTAATACAATAAGTTAGTGATATGATTTTTTAAGGTATTTCTAACTCTTGTTTGCTAAGTAAAACCCCTGACAAAGTTGTTTTTAACAATGTAAATTGTACAACTATTTTTGATATCACCCTGTAACTCACCCCCTGAACCTAAATTTGAAATAATCCGTTAATACATAGTTTAACTTTTTGGGCTATTTTCAACTTTTTATTGTTAAGTAGAGAACTAGAATTTCTAAACAAATCTATAATAGATTTTAAGGTCACCCTGTAGCAGACCTGAACCTAACCTTTATAACCTGGGTTTGGCAGACTTTTTTTCTATCTCTTCTCATACCTGATCATAAGAAATATTAGACAAACATTATTTTTAATTATATGATAATAATAACAAGTTTGATATTTATATATTCAAAGGTTATTTTTTGGGCCACGGGTTGCAATAAATCCGAAAATTATTTTTTTTCATAAATTTATCAACTTATCGTTTTCTTTCCTAAAATTCATTTGATTTCGTTAAAATTAAATTACGTGGATTTTGTGGTCGGCTGTACTTTGCATGTCATGTTCGTGTTATTTGAATCCAACTTTAACGAAATAAGAAAAACGTCTCATGGTTTTGTTATTGTTTTTTTTCCGGAAAAATACAATTTTTTAAGAACCTGTGCATCATCAACAATCCCGGAAAAATATTGAACTATCAGCAATCGAGTTTAAAGGTAGGTTTTAGATTATATTTTTCCTCATTTTTCGGTTTTTGCCGCTGTACAAAAAACTGAAATTTACGATGTTGCCATGATTTAGGGCTTAAATTTGAGGCGTCAAATTTTTTCAGATTGTTTCAAATTATTTCAAATTTTAAAGAATTGCCCCCATTATAACGGAATTAGTCAAAATATGGTACGTTATAACTGAAGTAGAAGGTATAAAAGGTACGTAATAACCGGTTAAAAAAAAGTATTTTGGCCGGACCAATGAAATATATAGATACGTAATAACCCAAAGTACGTTATAACCCAGGTACCTTATAACCGGAGTACACTGTATACACATACATACACGTCGATTTTGCTTGCAGGGGTACACTTTATCGCGATTTTGCGACACCTCTATCTATCAACCCCTCCGCATTTGTATCGAGCGCCTCTTATACCGCGTTCGGGCTTACTCGTCCACAAAGTATACACTTTCACTATAGCTGAGTGCACATATTTATTTTAGTCTTAAGATGAAATAAACTGATCTAACCTATCTTCACCCAACGATCTAGCTAGGTCTTTGTTTGAAACTTGTAGAGAATTTTTATTTGGGCGGGATTTTTTAAATGATCACTCACTCACATACCTTCCTTTGGGAGGTCGAAATCAGTTTGAACCGAACCGAACCGTGGTCAATTGATCCCAAACGTATTCTAACAGGGGTGTGCCTGGACAGGATGAGATCCGTTTGCGATCATTTGACGGTTAGGCTAACACCGATTTTGACCTACCAAAAAGAGGAAAGGGGAAAATTATTAAAAGTATTTCCAAAAAATAATTATTCAAAAAAATTCTATAAAAAAACGTTGACTAAGTATGTATCGATCGGTGAAGTTACGTTAGACTGGTATCCAGAATGACTAGTTTTTGAAATATTTCATCTAACTAAGTAATCTGAACTAACCGCCTAATTTCACTGCACTTTAATTTTTATCGTTATAATGACTACGTAAGTAGTAAGGATATGTACGTTCTGGCTCAAAATGAGGAGGTAATGACGTCATCATAATAGGTGAACTGTCTGGGTGGTCTTTTTACCCATAGTCGAATAGTGCGAGTAGTTTTTTAAGCATAGCCCAATAGTTTGAGTGCTTTTTTGACTTTGACCTTGACCTTGACATTGACTTTGACCTTGACCTTGACCTTGACCTTGACCTTGACCTTGACCTTGACCTTGACCTTGACCTTGACCTTGACCTTGACCTTGACCTTGACCTTGACCTTGGCCTTGACCTTGACCTTGACCTTGACCTTGACCTTGACCTTGACCTTGACCTTGACCTTGACCTTGACCTTGACCTTGACCTTGACCTTGACCTTGACCTTGACCTTGACCTTGACCTTGACCTTGACCTTGACCTTGACCTTGACCTTGACCTTGACCTTGACCTTGACCTTGACCTTGACCTTGACCTTGACCTTGACCTTGACCTTGACCTTGACCTTGACCTTGACCTTGACCTTGACCTTGACCTTGACCTTGACCTTGACCTTGACCTTGACCTTGACCTTGACCTTGACCTTGACCTTGACCTTGACCTTGACCTTGACCTTGACCTTGACCTTGACCTTGACCTTGACCTTGACCTTGACCTTGACCTTGACCTTGACCTTGACCTTGACCTTGACATTGACATTGACCTTGACCTTGACCTTGACCTTGACCTTGACCTTGACCTTGACCTTGACCTTGACCTTGACCTTGACCTTGACCTTGACCTTGACCTTGACCTTGACCTTGACCTTGACCTTGACCTTGACCTTGACCTTGACCTTGACCTTGACCTTGACCTTGACCTTGACCTTGACCTTGACCTTGACCTTGACCTTGACCTTGACCTTGACCTTGACCTTGACCTTGACCTTGACCTTGACCTTGACCTTGACCTTGACCTTGACCTTGACCTTGACCTTGACCTTGACCTTGACCTTGACCTTGACCTTGACCTTGACCTTGACCTTGACCTTGACCTTGACCTTGACCTTGACCTTGACCTTGACCTTGACCTTGACCTTGACCTTGACCTTGACCTTGACCTTGACCTTGACCTTGACCTTGACCTTGACCTTGACCTTGACCTTGACCTTGACCTTGACCTTGACCTTGACCTTGACCTTGACCTTGACCTTGACCTTGACCTTGACCTTGACCTTGACCTTGACCTTGACCTTAACCTTGACCTTGACCTTGACCTTGACCTTGACCTTGACCTTGACCTTGACCTTGACCTTGACCTTGACCTTGACCTTGACCTTGACCTTGACCTTGACCTTGACCTTGACCTTGACCTCGACCTTGACCTTGACCTTGACCTTGACCTTGACCTTGACCTTGACCTTGACCTTGACCTTGACCTTGACCTTGACCTTGACCTTGACCTTGACCTTGACCTTGACCTTGACCTTGACCTTGACCTTGACCTTGACCTTGACCTTGACCTTGACTTTGACTTTGACTTTGACTTTGACCTTGACTTTGACTTTGACTTTGACTTTGACCTTGACTTTGACCTTGACTTTGACCTTCACTTTGACCTTGACTTTGACCTTGACTTTGACCTTGACTTTGACCTTGACTTTGACCTTGACTTTGACCTTGACTTTGACCTTGACTTTGACCTTGACTTTGACCTTGAATTTGACCTTGAATTTGACCTTGACTTTGACTTTGACTTTGACTTTGACTTTGACCTTGACTTTGACCTTGACTTTGACCTTGACTTAGACCTTGACTTTGACCTTGACTTTGACCTTGACTTTGACCTTGACTTTGACCTTGACTTTGACCTTGACTTTGACCTTGACTTTGACCTTGACCTTGACTTTGACCTTGACTTTGACCTTGACTTTGACCTGGAATTTGACCTTGACTTTGACCTTGACTTTGACCTTGACTTTGACCTTGACTTTGACCTTGACTTAGACCTTGACTTTGACCTTGACTTTGACCTTGACTTTGACCTTGACTTTGACCCTAACTTTGACCTTGACTTTGACCTTGACTTTGACCTTGACTTTGACCTTGACTTTGACCTTGACTTTGACCTTGACTTTGACCTTGACTTTGACCTTGACTTTGACTTTGACTTTGACCTTGAATTGTCTGGGTGGTCTTTTTACCCATAGCCGAATAGTGCGAGTAGTTTTTTTAAGCATAAAAAGAGGAGTGTCGGCGAATAGTCCGCGTGCTTTTTTGACTTTGATAATACAATGTGCAGTTATTTGAGCTTTTGTTTTTTTATATGCAGGTGCGAGTGGATCTTTGTCTTTTTGACAATAGCCGAATAGCATGGGCGGTCTTTTTGGCTTTGATATGATATCGCATAGTTGCGAAGGCCATTATCTTTTGTGTACAGAGAGGAGCACTGTGGGTGGTCTTTTAACCTTGATATGACAGTGTAAATTTATGTGTGTCTTTGTCTTTTGTGTGCAGATGTGAGTGGGTCTTTCTCTTTTGTATGTGGAGGCAAACAACAAAGGGTGTTTTATTGACATCGACAATAAATGGTCTTGAGCCCAAATTTATTACCCAACAAGTCAAAACAAGTCTAAGTAAAGATTGCATTCTCTTGTTACTCATTACACCAGGCGTTCATTCATTATGCTTTGTTTGCAGCTGCAAAAGGTATAGTTGACTTCGACAATGCATGGCCTTGAGCCTAAATTAATTACCTAACAAGTCATGACAAGTTTAAGTAAATATCGCATTCTCTTGGTACTAATTACACCAGTTGTTCATTCATTATTCATTTTTATGCAGGTGCCAATAGTTTGAATGATTTTATTGTCCTCGAGAATGAATACTTCAAGGCTGACCATTCATTACAGACTTATGAGTCAAGGTTGTATATATTGTGAAAGAGTGGGGGGTTAAGCCAGCTGTCTTTAAAGACTGATCCCAGCAACACAACAATTATATTATTAAAATTTACATCAAAGAACTTTTATTAGGTGGAAGATGATTTAGAAAGATAGCATTTTTTATCATTGAATGTAAATAATAATAAACAATGTTGTAGAATTAATAGTATATAATATAAATAATAAACACACATTTTTTGAAAACAATTTTCATTTATTTAACAAAAACGCAATACATATTTATAAATTGTATTAGTTTGATTAACTATGATACTAAATTACAATAAATAAAAATACATTCATACAACATCAGACTTGGCTATCCAAGAATTAAATTTGTCGCAGAACCCCAACCATTTAACAAAATATTGCTCTTTGTTATTATTTATTATCTTCTTCAATATTTTTTCTACCAAATAAATTCCAGGTGTTTTAGTTTTTTGAAGTTCCCATTCATAAAAAGCCCCTGGTATGAGCTCACCATCAATACTTTCCAACTGGTAGGTTGGTGGATTTGTCACATTCTTTTTAATAATATTAAATTGTTCCGTTGACCAAGATGGGGTATTTTCAAATAGTGACTTGTATTTACTAACTCTTACAATATCGCCCAATTTAAACTTGAATTTTTTAGGTGCCATTTTAATATTTTCATATTCTGTAATTGGAGTACGTGGCTTAACGTCAATAGGTCTCATCCTAGTAGTTCTGTGAAATGTGTTGTTGTATTTTTTAACAACATCTTGCAAAATATGAACCCACTTATAGCTCCCTAATGCAGAGAACTCTTTATAAAGATTGGTTTTTAAAGTTCTGATTACCCTTCTTGACACTGTAGGTAGGGTAGTGGTTGATTGAGTTTTTCTTCGTAAGTGCTTGGAAATGTTTATTAAAAAATTCTGTTTTTATCAGATTATAGGTTGTGGGGATAATAATCGGCTTGTTTAAAAACCTCCATCATTGCAACACATATTTCAAATCCAGTTTTATTTTTTATTGGCCTAGCCCAGACAAATTTTGAAAAGCAATTTATACATACTAAAATGTTTCTATATCCAAGATTATATTTCGAGAATTGCTGCATTTCAGTCAAAGCAATCTGCCATAAATCCCTACAACCTTTTATTTAAGTTTTTCTTCGGAAAAAATTTTTCCTTGCTGGTTTATGTAGCTCATTTACTACTTGAAGTTTTTGCTCACTAGTCATCTTTTAAATAATTTATTTATTTTTCAGTGGATGTGTGATATTCTATACGTCCGTCTGACCAAGAAGGTTCAGGCGGCTGATGTTTTAAAACTTTTCTTTCTATTGTACTCAATCTCGCATGTAAATATAACAATAGTTTACCACTTGTCAATTGCTGCGTTTTAAGTTTTTCACTAGTGTAGATTTGTAAGTTGGTTCATTTACCGTATTAACAGATTTTGTTATAGCGAGCTTTAGTTCTTCAACTCATTTTTGTAAACGATTTTCAAAAAAGTTCTGATTGATAGCGTCTTTATGATCTATTGCATCTGCTATGTTACATAAACGTTTATTATCAATGACAAAGTAATTTTTAGCAGTCAACTTAAAACCATTGCTTTGCACGCCCTTTATATATGTTATTTTTGAAGTATTTTTGACACGACCAAATTTGTCAATTGTGTTGTTTGCGCCTCCCATGTCAGATATTAACTGAACCACATGTGTTATTGTAGAAATATCTTATGAGGCCTAAGGCATGCTAATATATTACCCCTTCTTCTTTTAGTTCTTCAATTATAGACAAAATTTCTTTTCAAGCCATTTTTGAGCTCCATAATAATCGCAAACGACCAACTAATTCTTTCTTACTTTGTTATTATTGAACTTTTTGAGATTTGAAATTTTACTTTTGATTATACCAGAGCCTTGTTTATGTCTATCATGTTTCGGTGTTAGAAGTGGTTTTATAAAATTTTTAAATTTTGCAGATCGGCTGGTATTTATTCCATAGATCTCATTATATTGGTTGTAACAGGCTTTTGACAAATTAAGTATTTGCTTGTAATCGTTGAGTGCTTTTAGGTGATCATCTGCAATATTTGATACTCTTGGTTTAAAAAAAAAATCGTATAAATCACGATGAGCTGGAAATGCCCCAATCATATCTTTTTTATGTTGAAAAGTTATTAGTCCATCTGGGAATTTTATCATGGCATTACTTATCTGAAAATTGCCATTACTAGAATTGAATCTTACACCATATATGGTATCATAGATGGATGGGTTTGATTTAAGTCCAACCATGTACATTGCAGATATAGAATTTAAATCTTCCTCCATATCCTTTCTCCACAATTCGTCCATAGCTTGTTGGTTGGTACTATTTTCGGATAGATCCGTTGTTAAATTATTATCACCCGATAATTCATTCACAGTGAATGACTTTGGAGTTTGATTAGAGTAAGAAGATACTGATGTTTCCGTCAATGGTGGTGAAACTAGCGAGTAAGGTGCATAAAAAGATTTATTTCGACCATCATCTTCTTCTTCCAAGTCGCCAAGTCTAACGATCTCTGCCTTTTTTGCCCCCACTGTTTTGATGCTATGGTACTATTTGTCCTTTTTATGATTGCCGCATTTGTAACATTTTCAGAAATTTTCGACAGTTGTTTTGATATGGGTTCATAAAACTTTTCAAGACTTGTGTGATTTTGAGCTTGTTCATCTCTTAAAAATTTAAATTTTCTTCTTACTGCATCTGTCATAGCCACCAAATCACGTTTTAAACTTATTTCAGTATTTGACATATTTAACGATAAGATGCTTACAGTTGATCGTTCTAAAAGCAACTAAAGTTATTGCTGCATATTTGTTAAACATATACATAACTATCAAATTTTTTTCTATATCTGCCATTGTTTAAATCTGCATCTTTATCAATGAGTAAAAAGCCATGTTTATCTTCCCAACATTTTCCACAGATTTCTTGAAATTGAGTAAAAGTAAAGTCTGGAGAAACATAATCTGAAAAAATATGACGCAAGTTCATCTCATCTTGTTTAAATACCATTATGAAATTTGAATTTTCTCGAACTAGTTGTTTTGGTACTCTACAGTAGGTCTGTGCTAGGTAAAAACAATCTATATTTTTATGTCTTCCCATACTGTAATATGATCTTATTACACTCTGACTATCGCAAATAACGTCAACGAAAATAAATACTGAATTTGGTTTTGCGTCTGATGATGGTATAACGCTGGATGTGTCATTAAATGTGTAGTATCCAAGTCCTTTAATGGGTGATAAAATTTGTTTTAGAGTTTTATATTTCGGTTGAAATAACGTTTTGGAATATATATAGACATTTTCAAATTTTAGGCCTAGTGGGTGTGCAAGAAGTGTGAAAAGCACATTGGTTTTGCCACAGTTTGATGGTCCAATTATTAATCCGCTTATGGAGTTGGGTAGTAAAGATCCATGGCGCTGATAAGTAATACCACTACCCATTTTTTCATCCCAATTAATAACTGAGATTCTGTCTTGTTGTTGCACTATGCGCATTTTTGCATAAACTGTCTTTTAGTATTTAAGCAGACATATATTTATATCAAAATCAGTTCAATGTCATCTGTCAAGCGAAAAAGTTGTTCAACAAAAGTGGGGCGAGGTATATTCAATTTACTTTTGAATAAGCTTCCTGTAGAGTTGCACATCCCTGGTTATCAGTACTGTGGTCCGAGGACTAAACTTGGCAAAAGATTAGCCAGAGGAGATCCAGGAATAAATGTATTAGATAAAGCTTGCAAAAAATACGACATTAGTTACTCTATAAATTTGGATAATTTAGAAAAAAGACACAAAGCTGATCGTGAGCAAGAAGAAAGTGCGTGGAAAGTTGTTAAATCAAAAGAAGCCGGAATAAAAGAAAAGGCTGCTGCATACTTTGTTACAAACGCAATGAAAGTTAAACAAAAATTTGGAATGGGGCTAAAAACGACAAAATCCAAAACACGAAAAATGGCTTTTGGATCTGCGATAACTAGAAAAGTTCAGGCCAAAATAAAATCGATTCAGAATGAAAATAAGGGGAAACTTCAACATATTTAAAACATTTCAAAAATTGCTTTGACAGCAGCCCATAAGCATTTAAAAGCTTCTGGGGGAAAAAAGAAGATTAATTAAGAGTAATCCCCATTCCAAAAATTGGTGATATTTTACATCTTATACCTACTTTTGCTGGGTTATCAGCCCATGGCTAATTAGCAGGTGGCGCCGCTGACATAGTTAAAGCCATAAAAACCGTTAATCATCTTAAAAATGGTGTGGTTAGTGCTAAATACCCCCAACTACTTGTAGAGAGTAAAAGAGGGACGGGTTTGTATTTAAAACCATATCGAACTGGATTAGGACTTTATTTGTCAAATCCAAAAAACTAGTAAAGCCCTTACCACAAGGGCATTATCAAATATTGATTTGGTTAAATATGCAAAAAAATTTTAAATTGCAAATTTTGTTGGTGTATTTATGAGAGATGCTCTTCCTAAAAGTGGACCCATCAAAACTGAATCAGCCATCATTAACTTAGACAGTGTATATGGACCAGGAACACATTGGGTAGCATATAGAAAGAAATCTAGAAAAGTTGTTTATTACGACAGTTTTAATAACTTACCCTGATGAATGAATCTCTGGAATTTATAAAGTACATGCATAGTGGACCTAATTATGCCTCAAAAATTTGGTATACATATAAAAACCAGCAAAATTATAATACAGTTTATTGTGGTCAGTTGTGTCTACAGTTCCTCTTAAAAACAAACTTGATAAACTATATCTACGAGTTTCAACCAAAGAACTAACTTGATTTTATAGTTATTTAAAATGAACCTTATCCCAAAAAGTGGAAGTGCGAAATTAGCAAAAATGTATAGATCTTTAAAAGCATTTAGCGAAACAAAAAGCTTGCTTCCAATGACAAGTGACGATCTATACGAGTTGCCTAAAGAATTGATGATTGCATGTGTGCCAAACGAAATAGCTTTGGTATGGGAGAAGAAGAAAAACTTAAAGAATATATTGATATATTAAAGTATCAGTATTGTTACGACCATTACTCTACAGACAACTCTGGTGATCAAGTCGATGGTCCACCACCAAAAAAAAATTTTTGATGTTTATGTAACGCCATGGGCTCGAAAGTGTCTAAGTCTGAGGAAACTCTGGATTGTAACATTGCATCTAGTTGTTGTAAGACACAGTAAAAACGTCTTGTACTTCTACACTAAGTGGTTATTCAAGTACTCTAAGTGCCAACTTCTACCGTCCTATAGAACTAAACGGCAGAGAAAAATATGGACTGGGTCTTATAGGATTTTATTCATATAATTCAATTTGTAACGTAGATGAAACTAATAATTGGTTTGCATTCAGTAGGCCAAACTGGGGTGGGGCAGTAATGTTAAAAATACCCCCTAGGGCATACGAAATAACCTAAATACATGATGCAATGCTTAAAGCTCTTCAGAAGGGTACAAAAGATCTAGATTAAAATATTTTTAGCTTACGTGCAAACAATAGCACTTTAAAATGCGAAATTATGTCAAAGTGTCTACTTCACTTTAAACACTTCAACTCAATTTGGCAGTTCAAATTGTGAAAGGCTTTCGCGGCCATCGTCCAATGGTGGGTGTGCTTTCGGGCTGTTCGGCCGTCGTCGTTGGAAATTCGTTCTCGACTTTTCGTCATCTCGAGTGGATGGCATCTTCAGGAGATGTTGACTGTATGTCGGCTTCTCGAAGACTGGTGGTTAGTCTGTCGCGGGCGCAGGTTATATACGCTATGGTGGGCGGGGCATATAACAGAGCTGGTCGGTGATTGGTCACTTTCCCGAGATTCAGTTTTGTTGTTGTACGCGAGCCGTTTAGTGTTTTTAAGAACCGGTACCCATGTTCTGTTAATTTTAAGAGTTTCTTCAGATCTGTTGAAGTTCTGCAGAACAGAAAATTATGTATAAACATCATTTGCAGCGCTTTTAGACTTGTTCCTAACTACAAATCCTGACTCGTACACAATTCAAGTAGATCCCCCACTTGGTTCATCTGATCATAAACTTATAATAACAAAGTGCGAATTGCTCATACCACCAAGCCAACAATCACTTCCTCGTAAAATGTGGCACTATAAATCGGCAAAATGGAATAACCTTAAACAGTTTTACCTGGATTTTCCATGGCAAGAGGTTTGCTTTAAAACAGCTGATCCCACTATTTGCTGTAATGAAATAACAAAAGTAATCTTATCTGGAATGGATGCATATATCCCACATACAATAAAAGGCAGAGCAAATGCAAAACCTTGGTTCAACGGCCAGTGTCAAACGGCTGTACAGAAAAAACACAGAGCATATAACCTTGGGAAACGACAACAAACTGCTCAAATTGTCCAAGTAGTTCTAGGTCCTTTTGGTCTCTTGCAAAAGCTGTTGGATCAAACTTCACCAAGTCATCCATACCACCACTTACAGATAAAAATACTCACTTAGCTACATCAGAGGAAAAAGCCAATATGCTGGCCAAAATCTTTTCCTACAACTCAAACCTAACAGTGCCAAATGGAAAAACTCCACCGTTCATTGAAAGGGTTTCCCACAGTATGCCAGAGGTACCCTTTTGTCACAGAGAAATACGAAAATCCCTTAAAAAGTTGGATACAAACAAAGCAATGAGTCCAGATGGCATTCCCGCGATAGTACTCAAAAATTGTGCTAACTAACTCACCCCAACTTTCGCTAAATTATTCAATTTATCTTACAGGCAAGGAGTATATCCATCATCATGGAAGTCTGCCGCAGTACAACCTATTCCAAAGAAAGGAAAAAAGACAGATCCGTTAAACTATAGACCAATTGCTCTACTTCCGGTGGTATCAAAAGTAATGGAAAGAGTTGTGAACAATCACCTAACCAAGTACTTGGGAAAAGTACAAAATTATCAACGACAAGCAATACGGATTTCGAAAATATAGGTCAACTGGCGATTTACTTACATACGTCACTCACTTATGGCAAAAAGCGATTGAGTTACGGGGCGAAACAAGAACAATTGCCTTTGATAAATCAAAAGCATTCGATAAAGTCTGGCATGAAAATCTGCTCAACAAGCTCAAAGGAATGGGATTGTCGCCGAAACTTTGCACTTGGTTTGAAAGTTACCTTAAGGATAGATCCATTTATATTGCACTGGATGGCCGGAAATCCAACACAAATGCTGGTGTGCCAGAAGGGAGCAATCCTTTCGCCAACACTTTTTCTGATTTACATAAATGACCTCATAGATAAAACAGTAAATCCACTTTATTGCTTTGCAGATGATGGCAATGTAGTCTCCTCAGTCATACCACCCACTCAGTGTCTATCCGCACGTGAATTCCATCATCTTAGACTAACTCAAATATCGCAGATAAATAACGACCTGGAGATAATAGAGGACTGGGGCAACAAAAACCTTGTACAGTTCAACGCGCAGAAAACCCAAGCAGCCCTGTTTTCCAAAAAGACCAGCACCCGTGAGCCAAACATCATGCCATCTGGAAGTGCTGTCACATTGCAGAGCCAGTTGAACATCTTAGGAGTCACTGCAGAGACCAACATGTCTTGGCACAGTCACGTGGCAGATATAGCTAAAAGGGCGTCCCAAAAGCTTGGGGTGCTATTTCGTACAAGACATCTGTATACACCAAGCCAACTGCTGACACTCTACAAAGCCCAGATTCGACCAACTATGGAGTACTGCTCACATATATGGAGTGCGGCACCCAAACATACCTTAATGCTTTTGAACACCGTGCAAAAACGAGCTATCAAGCTGATCAATGACCCCGCACTTATCTGTAGCTTGGATAGTTTCGAACATCGAAGAACTGTGGGCGATCTATCTCTCTTCTACAGGTATTATCACGGAAAATGCTCTGAACAGTTGGCACGTATGATCCCCCCGGGAGTAGCACCTACTAGGCGAGCACGTCAAACAGACGGTAACCATCAATTTACTGTCAAAATAGAGGCACCAAGAACCTGATTATATCAGAATTCATATCTCTGGAGAACAGCATCGCTGTGGAATAAACTCCCTGCGACAGTTTTCCCTGCAGGTTACAACCTGAACCGTTTCAAAACCAACACACACCAACATTTCCGCGCACTGGCCGCTTCTCGAGCGTGATAGGGATCTCCTTGCGAGTGCGCTTAACCGTAAAAAAAAATACTAAACACTAATTACTTATAAACTAAATACTAATTAGTTAAATCTATTTGATTAGTTATATCTATCTCTAGTTGCTGAAGTTCATTTTCCCCGTAAAGCGCTTAAATCCCTTAAAACATCATAGTGTTTGTATCAGAATTCCCCTAAGTTAGTTTATGTGTTGTACCTGAAATGATGTACCTTTTATCGTCATGATATGATAGAGCCACTTTATTGATAGTTTCAGTATATACCGTATGCATGATTGTTTTAAAGTTCTTCATTTTCCTAAATAGCATGCCACCTTCCATTACAATTTTTAAATAATCCTCAACAGATAAATGCTATTACATATTTCTTTATACCCTTTGATTTCTTTACAAATGGATCCTACATAATAAGCCTTGGCACCAGTTCCTACAAAATTCTTAATTGAATCCCCCTTAAATTCATCTTTCATTCTACCTAAGATAGATGTATTTTTTTTTATATTGTATAGATTATTTTCGCTAAAGTTGGAAGTATCAAATTTGTTGGGGTTTTCTGATATGAATTTATAAAAAACATCTGTATATATCTTTAATATTTGGGAATCTGTGTCTGTGTACATCATTGTAGAGCATTATCACCATATTCTTTTTTAATAGAATTGTAAAAAAAATCATACATTACTGTTTTTGAAACATCCAGAATGCAAAAACCTAAATATATTGGTTTATCGTAGTGTATTTTTAATTTTTGCATTTGAATTGCAACAAGATCCTCTGTAAATATTGTACAGTTTTTGTAATTAGGTAATTAGGGTGTATAAATCTCTCTGAAAACAGCTGTTGCTTTTATTGCGTAATTCTGTATTTGTGTCTATATATTTTTTGAGCCTAGGTGATTCTGAAATTCTAATATTCTATGTGTTTGCTTAACTACTAAGCCATTTTCTACAGCCTACTTAAGGGTTCTATAATGTACAATGTATTTCTTTTTATCATTTAGGTTAGGAATTAGTTTATGAATTTTAGAGCCAGATTCAGGTGGTATGATATTCTCAACTAAAAATGGAAAATCTGAGTGTTGTGACATACTATGTCCATACAGATTTGTGGCATCTAAGTACATTATGTAGGATGATGGCTTACTTGAGTCGTAATCAGGAAGATATTTATTATTTGCAGTATGCATTCTTTCACTGCATTGACTTATTCCACCCCTTATCCCCTTTTTAAAAAAATGAATCATATCTAAATCAGTAAGGAGTTAAAATTCTATTTGAGTTAATTTTAGCATAGCATCAAATAATAGTGATGGAAGAGTAAAATACTGAAACGGATCCAAGTTGTATGTTTTTAATGAATTTAATCGAAATTCTTCGAAAATATCACAAACGAGAACTACATCAGTTTTTAAATAAAGATCGGAGTAATCACCTAACGTTTTACTGTTAAATAACCCCCAAACCTATTTTGCCCGATCATACTCGTCATCACTTATATGTTCTTCCTTCAGTTGACCATAAAATTGATTTTTTGTGGGGAGATGTTTATCGTCCAATTTACTTAGACTGGTGACATAGCTGTATGGAAATACCCCTTTTTGTCTCATTAAGTTAAATTCTTGCATGCCAATAAAATGTTTTCGTGTCTCTTTAAACATATTTATATCTAATCCTTTACTAAGCTCATCTAAGCAAACAGCAAAAAATTTATAGCTATCTAAAAATCTTAGTTGTGAATATTTTTTTATAGTTTTTCCAGCGGTATCTCTGTAATTGTGTATATAAATTGATTTAGTAAAGGATATATACTTTTCTTTTTTTTTGGCTATAACATCAATTTTATCACCATGTGATGCTAGTTCCTTTAGAAACATGTGACAATCATATCTCTTAAATTATGGAAAATTATTGGTATAACGCTTGGTATTTGATATTGTAAATTACATGTAGAATGAGTGGCAAGAAACCGTTTTTCCCCCGTTATATGACAATGATCGGTTACTTTTTTATCTGTTGACATGAATGGCTTTTCACATATACGCATGTGGTTGCGGATTCTTTCAGCTTTTTCTCGTCGACAGTTAGGGGGCTCACTAATATCTTTTAAATAATTATTGTACATCTCCCTCAGATCACACTTGATTCTCGTAATGAACTATTCTGCTGCATTTTGACCACGATAGAGCTCAAACTTTGTCACTGAATCGTCAAATGAACATTTAATTATATACGAAAATGCATACGGTTTATGAATTATGTTTTTAATTGTATATGGTGTATTGGGATCTCGTTCACATGTTTCTATTGGCTGCAGAACGGAGTCAAAATCAGCGTACACTACAAAGGGGGCTTTAAGTTGCTTCTCATAGTTTTAAAATTTTAAAATGTTCCCCATGACAGCTCTACCAACTTTGTCAAGTTTGAAATCAGTGGAAGGTGTGGTTGCACAAACCTTTCCACAGTCATATTGTTGATGATGTAGTAAGTTCTTTGGGGTGTTAAAGCGAACTAAGCAACCATCACAGAAATATAACTTATCACGATGTGAGGTTAACTGATTTCGAACCAAACGTGACAAAACTTTGATCCAGCAATAGTGAAAAATATGACAGTCTTGACATGTGTGGTTCGAGTCAGTATTTTTACATCCTTCAAACAATAATAATAAATTAACATAATAGAGAAGTTTGTAATTTGAATAGTATAATGGTCCAATTACTTCATACTTTACTCGATTATTTTCAAAATTTGATTCTAGTCCATAAGGATTAACTGATATATTATTCAAATTTTCAACTTTCTCAATGTCTTTTAACTTAACTGGAAAATCAATACCAGTCAGATTTAACACAGTCGAGTAGTGTGGATAAGATGAGGTTCTATCTGAATTTTGCTCCGCTGGATGTAAGGCCGATGTAATAGCCCAAGCAAAGCAAGCGTTGTCATGATTTTTGATATTAACTACCGACTAATGGATTTTGGTAGTTTGATGTAGGAAGTTCCTCCTAGTGGTGTGTATTTATTGACATTTACTTCCAAATACATGATTTGCTGTAGCGCCCAACCTGCAAAAAAAAAGACAAAAGATTAATTTATTGGACTCAAGATTTTAAATTATGTTTCTTGTCTTTTTGTCTTTAAGATCGTAAAATCACTAAAGTGATGACGTTCATTATTTAAATCGGGAAAGTGCGTCAAGTGGCACCTCGTTTTGACGATATTTTAAATGCTTTAGAAATAGTCGAGTTAATATTTTTATTTGACTGACTAAAATGCTAAGAAAGTAAATAATCTTTACCTTATCACGTTCCATAAATTCTGAAGCCTGTGATACCATTTTGTCCACAAAAGTTTCATAAATAGTTGATAAGTTTGAACCCATGCAGATAACTTCGTTCGCTGTATTAAATGAATAAATTGCGCAAATAATTCGATATTAACTTTAACAGCACAATGATCGTTAACACATCGCTGTATTAGGGGTATGTATGTATTGGACTTGATCTGAGTAAAATATGTCTTGTAATTACTTCCTGAATTTGCGCAACTTACTCTATAGCTGGCAATCCTTGATTGAAAGGCACTTCTTATCAATTGTACGTCGGTCGTCACAAAACTTCACACATGCATTATTTCTGTGTTGCATGGTTTTAAAATGGCTAATCATTTTATTTGCTGGTACCTGCACATTGCATTCTGCACACTGTAGTGTGTAACTTTCTTGTTGATTATTTGCATTATTGATGGAAGCAATACATATTTTCCTAGAGGCTGGCTCTTCATTTGCAATATCTTTCACTTTGCATACTGTTTTGAGATGTCTTAGCATATTATATCTTCTACTAAATATTTTGGAGCACTGAGGACACGAAAGGATTTTAAATCTTATGCACAAACTTTACTGTCACAAACAAAGAACTTTATGTTTTTTGAAAAACTTTACCTAACAATGTTTTAGCGCGCGGTTAATTGGAAAATAAAACCAAAATCAAGGTCAAAGTCAAGGTCAAAGTCAAGGTCAAAGTCAAGGTCAAAGTCAAGATCAAAGTCAAGGTCAAAGTCAAGGTCAAAGTCAAGGTCAAAGCCAAGGTCAAAGTCAAGGTCAAAGTCAAGGTCAAAGTCAAGGTCAAGGTCAAAGTCAAGGTCAAAGTCAAGGTCAAAGTCAAGGTCAAAGTCAAGGTCAAAGTCAAGGTCAAAGTCAAAGTCAAGGTCAAAGTCAAGGTCAAAGTCAAGGTCAAAGTCAAGGTCAAAGTCAAGGTCAAAGTCAAGGTCAAAGTCAAGGTCAAAGTCAAGGTCAAAGTCAAGGTCAAAGTCAAGGTCAAAGTCAAGGTCAAAGTCAAGGTCAAAGTCAAGGTCAAAGTCAAGGTTAAAGTCAAGGTCAAAGTCAAGGTCAAAGTCAAGGTCAAAGTCAAGGTCAAAGTCAAGGTCAAAGTCAAGGTCAAAGTCAAGGTCAAAGTCAAGGTCAAAGTCAAGGTCAACGTCAAGGTCAAAGTCAAGGTCAAAGTCAAGGTCAAAGTCAAGGTCAGTCAAGGTCAAAGTCAAGGTCAAAGTCAAGGTCAAAGTCAAGGTCAAAGTCAAGGTCAAAGTCAAGGTCAAATTCAAGGTCAAAGTCAAGGTCAACGTCAAGGTCAAAGTCAAGGTCAAAGTCAAGGTCAAAGTCAAGGTCAAAGTCAAGGTCAAAGTCAAGGTCAAAGTCAAGGTCAAAGTCAAGGTCAAAGTCAAGGTCAAAGTCAAGGTCAAAGTCAAGGTCAAAGTCAAGGTCAAAGTCAAGGTCAAAGTCAAGGTCAAAGTCAAGGTCAAAGTCAAGGTCAAAGTCAAGGTCAAAGTCAAGGTCAAAGTCAAGGTCAAAGTCAAGGTCAAAGTCAAGGTCAAAGTCAAGGTCAAAGTCAAGGTCAAGGTCAAAGTCAAGGTCAAAGTCAAGGTCAAAGTCAAGGTCAAGGTCAAGGTCAAAGTCAAGGTCAAAGTCAAGGTCAAAGTCAAGGTCAAAGTCAAGGTCAAAGTCAAGGTCAAAGTCAAGGTCAAAGTCAAGGTCAAAGTCAAGGTCAAAGTCAAGGTCAAAGTCAAGGTCAAAGTCAAGGTCAAAGTCAAGGTCAAAGTCAAGGTCAAAGTCAAGGTCAAAGTCAAGGTCAAAGTCAAGGTCAAAGTCAAGGTCAAAGTCAAGGTCAAAGTCAAGGTCAAAGTCAAGGTCAAGGTCAAAGTCAAGGTCAAAGTCAAAGTCAAGGTCAAAGTCAAAGTCAAGGTCAAGATCAAAGTCAAGATCAAGGTCAAAAAAGCACTTAAACTATTGGGCTATGCTTAACAAACTACTCGCACTATCGGACTATGGGTAAAAAGACCACCCAGACAGTTCATCTATTATGATGACGTCATTAACTCCTCATTTTGAGCTAGAACGTACATATCCTTACTACTTACGTAATTCATAAAATCATCCCTTCTGCCCCCCGTTTCATTCGAAAAAATTGAAAAAAAAATAAAACAAATAATTTGGTCTCGGTTTATCATACAAATACTCCTGCGACGTCGAATTGATCCGGCGCACATAGGAGTATTTGTATAATAAATATATAATATAATGTATATAATTTCTTTAAATGAAAAAGGGGAAGAGGGGATGATTTTATAAATTACGTAGTCCTTATAATTATAATAATGTATTTGTGCAGGTCTAAGTGATTTTTTTTTTAACTTTAAAACTTTATTTAGCAAGAATATGCTACAATTTTAACAAAAGTAAAGTAAATTACATTAAAATCTAATTGTTAGCCATATAAATATTAATAGGCTAAGTAATATTTTCAACTGTAACACAATAATTTATTCTACCTACATCCAAATGAATAATACTATAATTAAACTAACTGCATTGAAAATAAATATTTTTTTAAACATTTTTTAAATCTGTTTAGTTTATTTTCATTTTTTATTGAGTTTTTCAATTTATTGAATTCTGACAAACCATTACAAAAAATTGATTTTTGGACAATTATATTTTGGAAATTATTTAAATGAAAGTCGTCTTTGTATCTTGTATAATCAAGTCAAGGTCATCACGATAAAATAATCCGGCCAAGCAACACGTTAACTCTCTGCTCCTGCAATGTTGTTATTTTTAGTAGTTTTAGTGCACAGTTATTAATGATTTTTGAAACACGGGGTTTACTCAAGACGGAGATTCTCGGTGAGTGTGTGGTTTTTCTCTAGATCGCCTCTGTTACGCTGAATTCTAGCCACAAAAAAAATGTCAACATGTGGTGTATGCCATACGTCAGCTAGAAGCAAAGCATCTCTCTTGTGCAGCGGGATTTGCAACAAGCGCTTTCACTCTGATTGTGTTAAACTTTCTGCCGAGGCTACGAGTATTATACAGACTGTCCCTGGTAAACTTGCCGAAATTAAAGAAGATATTATTAAGACAATTAACTCTAAGCTGGAAAATAATATGGAGGAACTACAGAGTTTTAAGCTGGCCATATCACCACCTCAGGAACCGTCCTTTGCTGACGCTGTCATCCGAAAGCCACACACGAGGATAGTAATTAAACCAATTGATGAAAATCAATCAAGCGAACAAACAAAAACCGACATTCTGGAACACATCAAACCTATCGACCAAAATATTCAACTTGATCAAGTCAAGTCGATCTCCCATGGGGGTCTCTTACTATCTGCGGAGTCTAGCAGCGCAGTGAGGTTGCAAGTGCTTGCAACTGAAAAAATGGCAGCCAAGTATGAGATAAGAAAGGTCAAAAATCGCTCTCCAGTTGCAAGAATCGTCGGTATCAGTCAATCAACGCCAACAGACATCTTGGATCAGAACCTGAGATCGCAAAACAAACACATATTTCGTGAAGACTCTAAAATTATAATACAAAAGTTTTGGCCTACTAAAAAAATAACAGTATTTTTCAATTCGAACTGCGGTTGGATGTATCTACCTACAGGCGCCTTATGCATCAAAAGAGGATTGTGATAGGGCTGGACAATTGTAACGTCTATGAAGCTCCTTCCATTCTTCGTTGTTATAAATGTAACCCATTCAATCATGATCTTAACTACTGTCATGGTAATTTAACTTGCCCGTTATGTGCTGAGTCTCATGAGCTTAGGGACTGCAACTGTCCGGAGAACCGATACAAGTGCATCAACTTTCACAGCCTAAACTTGAAAAATCCCAATCTAAATCTTGACACCAAACACGCAGTCTGGAATTTTAATAAATGTTATGTTTATAAGCAGTTGAACGAAAAATTTAAATCGTCTATTTTTGATCCCGTCCTGTAGCAACAACAGCAAGTACAGTGCGCGCATACACTTCTTTCCCCTGACCCCTCTGATGTTGAGACTTTTGTCTCACTCACGATAGCGGATCCCCCTACTCGCATGCATTGTCAAGTGAACAGCGATAAACACCTTTCCATCTATTATCAAAATACGCGCGGACTAAGAACGAAAACTACCGAATTTTACAACGCTCTTTTAAGTAGGGATTATGATGTTATAGCGCTCACTGAAACTTAGCTCTGCGACAGTATTCTCACTCCTGAACTTTTTCATTCTGACTACTCAGTTTTTAGACAAGATCGTAACTATGCTGAAGTTGCTGCTGATAGAGGGGGTGGTGTGTTGCTGGCTGTAAGGCAGGATTTCCAGGTCTCAAATGTTAATCTGAATCTTCCATTATTTCTAAGAAATAAAATTGAATTTACCGCTTTAAAAATTATCTTTTCTAATGCGCAATCCTTAGTTCTTATGATAGCTTATATTCCGCCTGATCTGAGCCCGGATATATATGAGCAGCTTTTTAATTACATATCATCTAAACCGATTCTTCTTAATTCAAACGTTATTTTTCTTGGCGACTTTAACTTACCTGAGTACATATTATATCTAAACGGATCTGGACCTACTGCCCGACTAAACGAGTACTTATACTTCGAAAGCTTCACAAATTTTTCACAGATAAACAATATTTTAAACTCAAGGGGCAGAATTTTGGATTTTGTGCTCGTTCCAATGGCGGAATTGTGTGTGTTGGAACGTTGCCAGGATGCTCTTATCAAGGAGGATAATCTTCATCCTTCACTTATCATCAAGTATAATATAGGTAAATTTTCTCATCAAAGATCTACTTTAAAAATTGAAAATATATTTTACAACTTTAAACGAGCCGATCTTAGACTCCTATACGATGCATTAATAGGGATTAATTGGGACTTTTTACTTAACATTAACAATGCCGATACAGCTGTCAAAAATTTTTATGACAGAATATATCACTACTTAGATCTATATGTACCCAAAACAAGCAAACGTAGAAAAAGATATCCTCCTTGGTTCACCAGCGACGTCATAAAGCTTATTAAACGTAAACATAAATACTGGAAAAAGTATAAGGGGGGCGATCAGGAGGCATTGGCAACGTTTGGGAACTTACGTACTCGGCTTAAAATAACCATTGATTCTTCGTTTAAAGAATACTGCGCCAATCTGGAACGTAACCTAAAGAGCCAGCCACAAAATTTTTGGAAATTAATTCAAAGCAAGCAAGGGAATATCATACTACCTCAAACAATGATTAATAATGCGGGCACAATCATTACCAATCATCAAGAAATTGCTAATGCGTTTGCAGAATATTTTCAAAGTTCTTATACAACTCCTAGTGCTTCCAAGCAATCAGCATTTACTTCAGATAAAGCTAATTCACATACTGCAAATGTCATTGCTGTTCCCTATATCACGGAATCTGATGTACTTCAAGCACTAAAAAGTATGAAACCCAAAGCAACAGTGGGGCCAGACCGAATACCCTCATTTTTCTTAAAAGATTGCGCTATCTTGCTTGCAAAACCTTTGACCATAATTTTTAATATAATCTTAAGTACAAGCGTCTTTCCTAGTACATGGAAGCAGTCGAAGATTATTCCCGTCTATAAAAAGAACGAACGGAATAATATAGAAAATTACCGCCCAATAACACTAATTAACAACTTTGCTAAGTGCTTTGAAAGGGTACTTCATAATGTAATGTACTCTCCCATAAAGCTCTTAATAAATCCTAATCAACACGGTTTTATGAAACAGAGATCTACAACAACAAATCTTATGTCAGTTACTCAATTCATTGCTGAGTGTCTCGATAATGGTACCCAGGTTAGTGTTATATATACTGATTTTTCGAAAGCCTTCGATAGACTCGACCATGACATTCTGCTTAACAAGCTTGAAAATTCATTTAACTTAACAAAGAATTTATCAGATCTGTTTTGTTCCATGCTTTCTAATAGAAAACAATACGTGGAGTGCTATGGTCGAGCCTCATCGGAGGTCTCAGCTTATTCTGGTGTCCCTCAGGGTTCGATTTTGAGACCACTTCTGTTCAACTGCTTTAAAAACGACATCTCTTATAACTTGGATGCCGACATCTTGGGACTTTTGTACGCGGACGATAAAAAACTTTACTGTCAAGTTACGAACAAAGATGACTGTATCAAGCTTCAAAATGCATTAAATGAAGTAAATAACTGGTGCGTTGCAAATCGTTTGCCCCTAAACCCTTTAAAATGTAACGTTGTTTCCTACTCTCTTAAACGTAACATCATTGAGTTTGATTACCATATTGACAACACACTTGTGCCGCGGTCAACAAAGTTCAAGGACTTGGGCGTGACATTCGATCAGAGACTTTCATTTGTGCCACATATCGAAGATATTTTAAGTAGAAGCTATCGAATGCTAGGTTTTCTGTTTAGAAACTCCCGAGATTTTAACTCTACACATAGCATAAAAATATTGTACTTTGCCTATGTTAGATCTAATTTAGAATACGCTTCGGTAGTTTGGTCTCCATACTACCAAAATCATATTGAGGAGATTAAAAAAATTCAAAGAAGATTTTTAAAGTATATGTGGTACAGGTGTGAGGGCGCTTATCCTGAAATCGGTTTTCCTAACGAAATACTTACTCAGAGGTTTTCGTTGCAGTCTTTAGAGGCCCGTCGAAAACTATCTGAGGTTCAGTTTCTCTACAATCTTATTAACGGTAGGATTGACTCATCTAATCTTCTGAGCCAAATAAAATTTTATATTCCCAGACTTTCAGCTCGCGAACGACCTACCTTTTATCTTCAGGTTTCTAGAACAAATATTGGCAAATTTTCCCCAATCAATAGATTGTGCAGTAGTTATAATAGTATACAGGGCCAGTGTGATATATTCAACTGCAGTGCGAATTCACTTAAAAATATCGAAATTTAATTGTTGTGTTACAAAATAGTAATATTTTCTTTTTTCTTTTAAGACTTATTAAATTATGCTAAGTGATAGTACTTGTCAGTACAAGTGTGTAGTATTTTGTGTGTATGTGTGTGTACTATAGTTATATATACATTTTTTTGTAGTTAGTTGATTGAAGTGTTTTTAGTTGTTTTCTTAATTATTTTAACTATTTATTGTAACTTTTTAAAATTTCTGATTCCCACTTTGTAATTGGATTTTAAATCTGTTAAGTGGGTAAATAAATAAATAAATAAATAAATAAATAATGTGAATGGAAATTTGAATTTTGAAGGACAAAATCTTTAAGTTGTTCTGCTAGTAAGTTGTTTTGAATTTTGTAAATAAATATACAAACATTATAGAAAATGAAATTTTTGACATTAAGCCAATTTAATTTTTGTAACATTAGGGTAATTTTTGTGTATTTATCTGCTTTAAGAATTATTCTCATTGTTCTATTCTGTAATATTTGAAGTTTATCTATAATATTTTCATTCGCTGTTTATAATATAGAAATTATGCGGTTAGTTCAGATTGCTCATTTAATCAATTCTAAATCAAATATTTCAAAAACTAGTCGTTCGATATTAAAAATAAAATCAGTTCTGGAAACATAATAAGCGCCCCTAGGGGTTGATAAATAGAGATGTCGCAAACTTGCGAAAAGTGTCCCCCTCGCAAACAAAATCGACGTGTCTCGGCATTGTTTAAATATTTTTAGTAGTTCTTCAGGCGGCAGGGTAGTGCCGTGGTCTGGTCGTCGGCTTTACATGCAGAAGGTGCCAGACTCGCGTCTCGAACGATGCAATAACAAAAAAAATCAGTCACCTAGTCGCCCACTTCCTTTTCAGCTTTCAACAGCCGTCATCGAATAAGCATGCAATGCGATACCCGCAAAAACATAAGTTGACCTTGAAAATCGAGAATATACGCTGGTGTAGTCCAGGAGCCGACACGCAGCCAGCCGAGAAACCAGAGATAATAACACAGGAGCCTGCTATAAGTGCTATATAGTCGTAACCATGATGGCGCCAGCATAAATCTCCTACAGTCAACTCACGACGACCACGACTGTTGCGCTACTATCGTCTATAACCAAGTTTGATATATCATGTACGGACAAATCGGGGTTTGCAAAAAGGGCGCGCCGTGTGCTTAGTCGCAAAACCAAAAATGGTCTCCCCATGACTACTACAACTAACTACTAGTAGTTCTTCAATAATCCCGGGTGAAACATTTTAAATGGGACACCCTGTATAATTACTTAGATATATATATCACCTGGTTTTTAAAACGTTCCAACTTTTTTTCGCAAGTATTTTTATAATATTTTTCTTTGAGTTATTGAGACGAAGCGTATTGTTTGCAAAATATGATGATATTCAAGGACTAAGTATACATAAAGCGCAGGATAAAAGAAAAATGCATTTTTTAAAACATTTCCTGCAGACAATGGAAAATGTTTTAGAAAATGCGTGACTAAGGAAAAATTTTTGCCGCATTTAATTTTAAAGCTCAAAGGCAACTACTTAGTAAAAATTCATTTTACAAACAAAATTTAATCTGGGTATTACGCCTATATTAAAGAAATTAACAAACCACAGCGTTTCTCCTAGAAAAAGAAAAATTACTAATTTGCCGGTGGTTTATAAGAAACACTAAATATTTACCTAACAAAATTTAAAAAACTTATCTTATCTTAAAGTAAAGCCAAGTTCTCCAATACAAATTTCAAAATGACAGTTCTTACTAGTTTGGAAATGTTTTTTTAAACTTTGCTATTACAGCCAAACTTCTTTATGTTTAATTTAGCATGTGACTAAGAGTCATTTGCAGCCGTAATAGCCAAGTTTAGAAAAATATATTGAAACTAGTAAGAACCTTTCATTTTGAAATTTGTATTGGAGAACTTGCCTTTACTTTTATCTCAATTCTTTTTACGGAATATCATTTTCGCATACTTGGCTTTTTTACATGCAATTAAAGGAATTGGATAGTATTTAATTTTTAAAGTGGTAAAATATGCGGAATATTGTTCAAAACTTTTGCAATGCCTTATTTAAAATTTTGAGGTTTTTAAATTTTTTCTCATGGTTTTATCACAGTTCCTATCAGCCCTCCTAAGCTCGGCTCTCTAGCGTTTCTGGAAGTGGGCAATGTTACTTTTACATAACTTTACATTTATAGAGGACCAGAGTAAAATAAATTATTGGGATTTTTTTAATGTTTTTCTAGAGTTTTATCATAGTTTCTATCAGCCTTCCAAAGCTCAGCTCTCTAGCATTTCTAGAAGTGGGCAATGTTACTTTTACATTACTTTACATTTATAGGGGAGGGAAATAATATATAATTTTGAAGTTTTTAAATTTTTTCCTATAGTTTTATCATAGTTTCTATCGGTCTGCCAAAGAAGGCAATGTTTTTTTTTAGCTATTTAGTTTGGTAATGTCCCCTGAAGATGTAAGTTTCTGCTTACGAAACATGTCGGACCTACTTGTTTAAAACAAATTAAAAATGAGTTGAGGAAGACAATAACCTATTTGATTTCCTTTTCAACTTTTGTTAGGCAAATATTTATTTTTTCTTATAAACCAGTGGCAAATTAGTGATTTTTATTTTTCTAGTAAAAACAAGTCCTTAATTAAAAAAATCCTTAATAGTGTATTAATAGCCAGATAAAGTTTTGTTTGTAAAATGAACCCGGCACAAACATATAGATTTTACTTAAGAAAAATTCACACCAATTCTTTTATATTTTCCATAAAAATTTAAGTCTGCAATGGTTAGCTGTTACCTAAATAAAAGTGTCTATTGCTTTAAATAATTGTAAAATGTTTTCATTTAAACTTTCTAGAAATAAGTCGCAGAAGAAAAAAATTTTGGGTTGCGGAAATTTGTTCGAGTTTTTTTTTCAAACGGATAATTATTTAAAACCTTTTATGCGAAAATCATTGTCTTCAAACGAAAAACTTTTTTTTTAACGGCATTTTTACCTTTGTATCCCGCGCAGCAATCGCTAGAAAAAAAAAATTTTCGACGAAAAATACAATTTTGACGTCAAAAATGTGTGTGTGTGTTGAGTGTATTTTGACCTATTTTAGCAAAATCGCCAAGATGTCTGTTCTGTAACCCGATAGCTCCTAAATCACTCAACCGATTTTCATAATATTTTCAGGTAAAATAGTGCACAATGCCGTAAAGAGCTGATTATATTTTCATCAACTTTAATGACAGTTTGTTTCTTGATAGTTTAAAAATTAATAATATGATAACTTCTTAACGGAGCATTGCATCATCACATGCGGTTTTCGTTGTGTAGTATAACGCGTTTCTATTAATATTTTATATTTAGTATTTTAGTATTTATTAACCAAAATGTTTTACAAAATTTTTTACAATAATTACTAATCTAATACATTTTTTTTCTTTCTTAAAAATATTAAATTTGAGTACCTAGGTATGAAATACCTGTATGTACTAGAGTAGTACTTTTACATATCACAGTTTTTTTCTCTAATGTAGAATAAGTATTTACTGTTTTTACAATTTTAATAAACAAGATTAAGACTAACTAATTTATTTTTAGTGGTGGCTTAATTGTAAGGTTCAAAAGTATGTTTTTTTCAGAAAAATATGGCGGTTCGGGGTCAGTTATCCCGTATGGAAGCCCGGATTGCATACACAGTATTAGTGATGATATTGGCGTTCTTGCTGGCGTGGACTCCATATTCTGTGTTTGCTTTGTTGGTAAGTTTACTAATTGAGATAAAGATGAATAACATTTGATATACTGCATGGTTTAATGCTATAGGATTCATGGGAAATTATTACTGTATGTAAGATAAGAAAACAACTGCATATGTATAAAATATGTAGTATGTAACAAAAACGGATAGAAGTTTACACGTGGATACGCCCATTGTTTCAGGATAGCCAGACGCACATCCAATACCCGTCCTCTGTGCGCCCCGGTAAAGTAGAGAGAGGAAATTTATGACACCGATAGTTTCCCATAGCGCGGCGATCTCTTTTTTTCGACAGCTTAAAAAGAAAATCGATCGACGGTAGTTGTCCCACTACCAGTCTAATATATTTTTCTCTCTTTAACTTCTTTCGTACACCCATTATGCATAGCAAGGAGTCTATGAATCCTATACCTTAAACCATGCTGTATAAGTGAGTAAATGATCTTCATATTTGGCAAGTCAATTGGTTGAAAAAACATATTATGCAAACCCATTTATTTTTGTTTTGCTCTTTCTCCACAATAAGTTGTATGACTTTGGATTTAGAAAAAAGTCATTGATGTAATCGACTGTAGAACAAAATTTTTGATAGAGGGCTTGGTTTTTAAGATGATTGGGTAAAACATGTGACATACAATTTTAAAAAGGGAATTTCATTGTCTACAATAACGTGTCGAATAAATTTTAGTCAAAAACCTTAGTTTCTGAGAAAATGAAATTTGTAAAAATATTGGTAAGTTTAGTGTTATTTCAAATTTTATTTCCTTTACGGACGCCAAAATTTCAAAAATTCTGACATGACTAATAAGGAGGAGGGATAATAAAAAAAAATTGGATCAAAAACTGGTCCGGCAACATCCAGATCGTTAATCTCCTAGACCTTAGCTAGAATCCTTTGTCAAAATGCGGTCCTCATATTTTGCATACTCAACTACCTCCAGCGCCTGCACTAAAAGTCTTTACTTAGATAATTCTGTTTATCTAATGCATTAAATTTTACCTTAATTCTTTAAGGTGCAGTTTGGCGACCCAGCATTAGTGACTCCGTCCACTGGAGTGTTGCCAGCTCTCCTGGCAAAGAGTAGCATTTGCTACAACCCCATCATTTATGTTGGATTAAATAGTCAGGTAAGCTGAAAAATGCGTTAAGAAGAACGGTGGGAGTCAAAAATCCTGAATTTTTGCGTTGCGTAATTTAAAAACGCTACGTAAGGTTACAAAATATGAAGGATAATATTTTAGCTCACACTACTACTATACTATAGTAGTGTGAGCTATAGTGATCCTAATTTTTTCGAGAAAAAAAAAGTTGCTTCCGATTTCAAAAAATTTTTATATTTCTTTGCGTTTCAGATGATTTTGAAAATTTTTTGTTGCGCCGTCTGTCTGTCTGTCTGTCTTGTCTGTATGTCTGTCTGTCTGTAACGACCAACGCGCATAACTCAAAAACCGCTTGGCCGATTTTAATAAAATTTGGTACCTAGAGTTGGGTCTTGGTTCGAGATGGGTTCCATTTAAAAATGAACAAAATCCACCGAACAGAAACCAAATAAAAGGGTGGGGGTAGATTTCAAAAATTAGAGTTTATGTGAAAAATATGGCGGTGTGTGATATCAAGACGAAAGGGTAATTGAGTCTGCAGTTAAACAAAATACATTTTAATTTATTTAAAAAAAAGACGGGTGGGGGTATATTTTAAAAAATTAGAGTTTAATTGAAAATATGGCGTGTGTGATATCAACCGAAAGGAAATTGAGTCCGGAGTTTAACAAAATACATTTTAGGTTTTTTGTTTTTTAAGGGTGGGGTTAGATTTCAAAAATTTGAGTTTAAGTCAAAACATAGGCTTGTGTGGTATCAAAGCAAAAAGGTAATTTAGTCTGGAGTTAAATAAAATATATTCCAGTTTTTAGTTATTATAAGCTCACACGTACACTATAACTATAGTACCTAGTGTGAGCTTCAGGGGCCCAATATATTGGCAAGAATATTTTAAATATTCCCAATATTTCCAATATTTCCGAGACACCTTCGGAAATTTCCAATATTTCCATTTTCCATGGAAATATTTCCAACGGAAATATTTCCATTTACATCACTACCCATGGGTCAATGAGCAATAGGCAAGCACTTTTGTTAAGACTGACATGCCTTATGTATATTGATTAATATAGCCCTCGTTTTTAGCTCACACTACTACTATAACTATATTAGTGTGAGCTATGGTGCATCCTAATTTTTTCTCGAAAAAAAAAAGTTGCTCTGATTTCAAAAATTTTTATATATCTTGGCGTTTCAGATGATTTTGAGTTGAGTTTTTAGTTATATTAGCTCACACGTACGCTAATAAACTATTGTACCATAGTGTGAGCTTAGGTGCCCATATATTGGCAGAGTATTTTTTTACTAAATCCCTTTTTAGTAAATCATTAATATCTTTTCATATAGGGAACTTGCAGGACCAAATTTTAAAGCATTAATTTTTAGAAGATATGCACTCTCTTAAGAAAATTAAAAATTTCAGAGAAAACGGTTGATGGCGGAAGCAACGTTTTTGTCCAACTTTTTATAAGAAATCTATATTTTTTAAAGAACTTTAGACATGCCAAAACATAAACGATCGTCTGACCTGTCTACACATTAAAACTGGAATCAAAATGTACAAATGTATAAAAATGCCACTTAGGGATGATAGTATGCGAAAATGATTTCAAGAAAAAACAGATTAAAAAACCCATTGGGTGTAACGCAAAGGTCAAACCCCCCCCTCACCCCCCTAGAGCGTTACGTAATTAAAGGACAAGGCCCTTTACCTCTCGCTACAAGACCCATTTTACGAGAATTTTTATAAACCACCCAAATAATGTTTTAAAAATTGGCTGTAATGAACGTAAACCGAACCGAACCGAACCGAACCGAACAGCACTTTTAAAATACGCATTACTCCTAGACTATTTTCATGAATGTGGGGGGGGCGCAAGGGGTTGGTTTTAGGTATTAGGCAGGTCGCTAATTACCTGTCACTACCAGTAGCGGCTGGTCACGTGATAAACGGGGGGGGGGGGGGGAATTTAAATTGCATGAAAAAATGAGATAAAAAACTTATCGAAACAATTTTTATTTTAGTATTTTCCAAACAAGCAACTACTTGGTGTAGTTTTTTAGTTTATTTGTTTATAGATAAAGTTCATTTGCCTTTTCTTTTTTATGGCCCCGAGGAGCAACCTCAAAAATCCCACAGAATTTTAAACAGTCTATTACCTACTAAGTATAATGTCTAATTTTTGTCACATTTTCATTATATTCGGTAATGTTTTGCCTATAGGCACTATTTAATTGGCATCTATAATATCTGTCTTGGCCTAGCATAGGAACATTCTACTGTGGTTATTTTAAATGAATTATCACTTACTTTGTGTCTTTTTAACTTTTCACAAAAGTGCTTGATATCACACATTCCCTTTGCACGCAGAATCACTTCGTGGATGGTTCATAAGAAAGACAAATATAAGCAAAAAAAAAACATTTCTTCTTTCACAAACCGCACAACCAGTTTTCAGTATCGTATAATTTTTTATTAAATTTTCTAGTATAAGAGTTTTTATGGAAAACACCTTCTCGGCATTACACTAAAATTTTGGTTAATTTTTTGGATAAAGATTTTATTTGTAATCGAAGTTCATATGTCAACGTATTTAAATTTGCACAGTTAATTATGTAATCGACAAATGACAAGCGATCAAAACAAACTCATACGTCTTTACTAAAAGATAGAACCGGCTTCGTAGCAAGGGGCACCGGACAGCGTTTCGCCACGAAGATGGCTTAAAATCGAAATGATGCCGACTTCAACTAAAACAAACGTTCTTTCTCCCGCCCCCCGCTCGAGAACATTCCACTCATATCCCCGCTGAAAAACGCGGGTGAAATTTGAAACCTTCTTGCCACGCGGCCGGCGCTGCCCGGCTTGTAATAATTTACGCTAAAAAAAGTTCCCACCAATTAATATGCTTTGCTGTTAACCACAGATAATAAAAAAGACCTAGACAATCATGTCGTAAGGGGAAGATCTAACATTTTTTTAAATAAAATCAATTAAAATATACTGTTTGTTGACTAGTTTCTGGGGAGGGGCACTGCCCCAGTTTGCCCTCCCTTTAGAAGCTGCCACTGCCGTCACTACCCTCAAAACTCCAAGTCTTCTACGCTTACAACTCCAAATCTTATTCGTCGTTAGTTTTCTATTCCGCACGATCGATATCAATATAACGGAGTTACTTCGATTTGAGTCGATCGACACCCAGTGATCTGGGAGTTTATTCTTTAAATGCTCTCTAGGGAGTAAAATGTTCTCTTCAATTCACTGCCATTGGTCCTTTTATAGTGTCCGACTTTTAAACTGACAGGCGCAAGGGATCATTTTTCGAGAGAACATTTGTCATAACTTGCTCTTTTGGTTTGCAATAGGAGAATTTTGAACGGAGATTTTCTTATTGAAACATTGACATTCACAAAAAATGTCATTACTATCAAATTTATGTCATGTATCTGATATTGACCAATGGTAAGCCGTGAATCTAAGAGAGCATTTTACTCCCTAGAGAGCATTTAAAGAATAAACCCCCTGGGGTTTGGTCATAAGTTGTCAAATCCGACCTCCTGCTAACAGGTGCCAAAAAAATTCGAAATTTTTTACTCGCTTGTAAAAAATATTTAAGAGAGCTTCAAAACAAGGGACGAAATTAAAATGTTACCCTTTCAAAGATGCTCGTTAATTCTTGTGTAGCGAACACGTTTTGATTACTTTTTTAAATCAGTAATAAAGCTGCATTCTTTGCCACGCACAACAAAAGGTACCAGTCAGTCAGCAAAATCGATTTAGCGGTTCTAAATAAAAATATTTTTGTTTCATAGAAATGTTTTGGCATATTATACGATTGCCTTGCCAATCATGTCTTCATTTAGTTCCTTATACATTCATTACTAACTAAAACCGATTCTATTGAAATAAAAAACATCCTTAGAATTGATTGCTTTTTAATGATCATGATCAAAGTTTATCGCCTATCTTAAAATTTAAGATGGCGGGCACAGAATCATACTTAAACGCTATATCAACCTT
>OY755039.1:51387992-51437992 GCA_963576565.1 Aspidapion aeneum
GATGCGCGCTAATTTGTAGCAGCGCTATTTTGTATCAGTGCTATTTTGTAAGGCGCTATTTTGATGCGCACTATTTTGTGGCAGCGCTATTTTGTGGCAGCGCCATTTTGTAGCAGCGCTATTTTGTAAGGCGCTATTCTGTAGCAGCGCTATTTTGTAAGGCGCTATTTTGATTCACGCTATTTTGTAAGCGCCATTTTGTAGCAGCGCTATTTTGTAGCAGCGTTATTTTGTGGCAGGGGTATTTTGAAGCAGCGCTATTTTGTAGGGCGCTATTCTGTAGCAGACCCAGCTCACCCTGCTATAGTATAGTATATGTGTGAGCTTAGAGTAACTGCGATAGGCTATATTACTCTATGATGTGAGCTAATAAATGGATACATGATGGATCTGATACAGTCCAAGTGTACTCCGCCATATCAGCTTTAGAAATTGTTTTTGTAAATATCTCAAAAACGGAAGCTTCTACATAGTTTTTAATAATAACATATATTATTCACAAAAACATGTTCTACTACATTTCAAGAACCGCATATTGATACGATGCTCCGTTAAGAAATTACCATATTTTCAATTTTTATACAAACATTTTCATGAAAATCGGTTAAGCGGTTTGGGAGCTATCGTGGGCCGGAAAAACATACACACACCCTGACAGACGTCATGACGATATTGCAAGGATAGGTCAAAATACCTCCAAATAACATATTTTCGAAAACAATGCCTTTTCTAGCTATTGCTGCGCGGGGCTAGGAAGGCAAAAACGAAAACTTACTGGTCCAAAGAGAGAAAACAAAAAGACTTTGTCGTTATCTGGAACCGTCTTAATCCCTGGAATGCTGGCTTTTAATTGCTGGCAAATAACAGATGAAGCACCGCCTTTGACATCGCAGTTCAGCTGTATACCTACACAGAAAAAATAAGATAGTGGATTAACGGGATATAATATATCTCAGAGTAATAAAATATAAAGAGAAGTAGTAGACCCGTTTTCGGCACTCATTCATTCATTTGTTGGTAAACAATGTAGCTTTTCCGCTGTTGCCGCCTCCTCTGCCTCTGTAAAATTTTATAAATAATAAGTAAGGTTCAACTTCTTACCTTACCAAAATATATAGTGTTTTGAGTTGACAAATTATCGCACGGTCTGAATAGCCTAACAGACCGTGCAATAATTTGTCATGTGCTTATTAGCCCGCGTCTCGTCGTTTTATGCTGTGTATTTCTTATTACATCCTGCGATAAAAACTCATTTAGACAACATAATTTATGAACGGCCCCTTTTCCCACAATTTTTTCAGGACGTGGCAACAGGTGTATGACATCATATTACGGATTTCGTGTTAGCAGGGCCGGGTTTCGTTTTGAGCTACTTGGAATATATGTTCAGGTAAAAAGGGAATCCTTTTTCCTATTGTAGAGGACGATTAACTATTAGTCATTGTTCCAACAGTTTTAACCGGTATAAAGGATATTCTATTTTATTATTTTAAAATGCGGCTTTTCTGTTTGGAGAGTTAAAGCACTATTAACCATCCAAACGAAAATTTCATAGGATAATTTTTTCTAAGTATTTAGTAGTGTTGTAGTTTTTCTGTGTGAAACCACACCGTAAGGAAAACAAGCGTCTTAGAATTAAATAAATGGATCCAGGACGGATCTGATACCTTCCTAGCCGGTCTAGGACAACTGGGCGCCGCCAACTCGGCTCCGCCAACTGGGCGCCGCCAACTCGGCGCCGCCAACTGGGCGCCGGGCCAACTAGGCGCCGGGCCAACTCGGCGCCGCCAACTGGGCGCCGGCCAACTCGGCGCCGGACTAAAATTTTTTTTTTGATAAAATGTGTAGATGGGAAATAAAATATATTATTTATATAAAAACATCTTTAAAAAATTCTTTACGCAATTTTTTACAAGCTTTTATTTAGCTTCAGATGTTCTGTCTAACTATCTATCAAATCTTGTGAAGCGTTTTTTACACACTTCCCATTATCCGATTTGGATGAAATTTGGTACACACGTAGTGGTCCCATGACAATACAATATTAAGAAAAAATATCTTACCACCCCTACCCCCACCCCTTCAATAGAAAAATGTGTTTTTGACACACTTCCCGTTATCCGATTTGGATAAAATTTGGTATACGTTCACATAGTGGTCCGATGATAATACAACAATAAGAAAAAAATATCCTCCCACCCCTACCTCCACCCCCTTCCATAGAAAAATTTGTTTTTGACACACTTCCCGTTATCCGATTTGGATGAAATTTGGTATACATATAGTCCTCCCACTCCTACCCCCACCCTCATCTATAGAAAAATTCGTTTTTGACACACATTCCATTATCCCATTTGGATGAAATTTGGTATACATATAGTGATCCGATGACAATACAATATTAAGAAAAAAATATCCTCCCACCTCTACCCCCACCCTTTTTCATAGAAAAATGAGTTTTTGACACACTTCCCATTATCCGATTTGGATGAAATTTGGTATTCACGTAGTGGTCCGATGACAATACATTTTAAAAAAATATATCCTCCCACCCCTACCCCCACCCCCTTCCATAGAAAATGCGTTTTTGACACACTTCCCATTATCCGATTTGGATGAAATTTGGTACACACGTAGTAATCCCATGACAATACAACATTAAGAAAAAAATATCCTGCCACCCCTACCCCCACCCCTTCTATAGAAAAATGTGTTTTTGACACACTTCCCGTTATCCGATTTGGATAAAATTTGGTATACACATAGTGGTCCGATGATAATACAACAATAAGAAAAAAATATCCTCCCACCCCTACCCCCACACCCTTCCATAGAAAAATTTGTTTTTGAGACACATATGTATACCAAATTTCATCCAAATCGGATAACGGGATGTGTGTCAAAAACAAATTTTTCTATGGAAGGGGGTAGGGGTAGGGGTGGTCGGATATTTTTTTCGTATTGTTGTATTATCATCGGACCACTATGTGTATACCAAATTTTATCCAAATCGGATAACGGTCATATGTCAAAAACACATTTTTCTATAGAAGGGGTGGCGGTAGGGGTGGGAGGATATTTTTTTCTTAATGTTGTATTGTCATGGGACCACTACGTGTGTACCAAATTTCATCCAAATCGGATAATGGGAAGTGTGTCAAAAACGCTTCACAAGATTTGATAGATAGTTAGTTAGACAGAACATCTGAAGCTAAAAACAGCTTGTAAAAAATTGCGTAAAGGATTTTTTAAAGATGTTTTTATATAAATAATATATTTTATTTTTCATCTACACATTTTATCAAAAAAAAAAATTTAGTCCGGCGCCGAGTTGGCCGGCGCCCAGTTGGCGGCGCCGAGTTGGCCCGGCGCCCAGTTGGCCCGGCGCCCAGTTGGCGGCGCCAAGTTGGCGGCGCCCAGTTGTCCCATTCCGTTCCTAGCCCATTAGCACACTACACGTTATATCAACTTTGAAAACAGTTTTTTGTAAATATCTCCGAAACGAAAGCTACTACGAACTTTTCGGTTATAACATAACTTTTTTCAAAAAACGCGCGCTACTATATTCCGAAAACCGCATATTGATGCGACGTTCCGTTAAAAAGTTAGCATTTTTTTAACTTTTTAACTGTCAAAAACTGGTCATTAGCATTGATAAATTTTGACTAAAATCTAATCAGCTTGTTGCAGTATCGAGTGCTATTTTACCTGAAAATTTCATGTTTCAGTGAAGCGGTTTAGGAGCTATCGCGTCACGGACAGATATACATACATACACACACAACACCAAGACAGACATCACGACGATATTGCTAGGGTAGGTCAAAATACACCCAAATAACACATTTTCGGTGTTATCTCAAAAAAAAAAATTTTTTTTTCGAAAACAATACCTCCTCTAACCGTTGCTGTGCGGGCTAGGAAGGTAAAAAGGGGGCGGGCCGACTGCACACCAAGTAGTATAAGTAGTAGCCTTTAGACTGGATTGTTTAGTTTACACTTGAAAACGGTTAGAGATACTTACTTACTGAAACGACCTGTTTAAAATAAATCAACCCAAAGCCAAGTACGCGAAAATGGCATTCCGTAAAAAGAATTGAGATAAAAGTAAGGCCAAGTTCTCCAATACAAATTTTATAATGAAAGATTTTTACTAGTTCGAAATGTCTTTCTAAACTTTGCTATTACAGCCAAACTTCTTTATGTTCAATTTAGCACTGTGCCTCAGTCATTTACAGCTGTAATAGCCAAGTTTAGAAAAACATTTGCAAACTAGTTTCTTACTTTCATTTTGAAATTTGTATTGGAGAACTTGACTTTACTTTTATCTCAATTCTTTTTACGGAATGCCGCGTACTTGACTTTTTTTTACATGAAATGTTTTTGTTATGATTTCACTACAGAAATTGGATAATATTTAATTTTTAAAATAGCAAAATATGCGGAATATTGTTCAAAACTTTTGCAATGCCTTACTTAAAATTTTGAGGTTTTTAAATTTTTTCCCATGGCTTTATCATAGTTGCTATCAGCCTTCCAAAGCTCAGCTCTCTAGCGTTTCTGAAAGTGGACAATGTTACTTTTACATAACTTTACATGTATAGGGAAGGGAAGTAAATTAAAATTTTCGTGTTTTTAAATTTTTCCCATGGTTTTCTCTTAGTTTCTATCAGCCTTCCAAAGCTCAGCTCTCTAGCGTTTCTGGAAGTGGGCAATGTTACTTTAATATAAATTTACATTTATAGGAGAGGGAAGAATATTGGTGTTTTTAAATTTTTTCCTATAGTTTTATCATAGTGTCTTTTAGTCTTAATAAGCTCAGCTCTCTAGTATTTCTGAAAGTGGGCAGTGTTACTTTTACATAACTTTACATTTATCTGGGAGGGAAGTAAATTAGAATTTTGGGGTGTTATAATTTTTTCGTATAGTTTTATCATAGTTCCTATCAGGCTGCCAAAGCTCAGCTCTCTAGCATTTCTAGAAGTGGGTAATGTTAATTTTAAATAATTTTACATGTATAAGGGAGGGGAGTAAATTAGAATTTTGTGGCTTTTTGTTTTTTTCCAGGGGTTTGGTCATAATTTCTATCAGTTTGCCAAATTTCAGCTGTGTAGCATGTCTGGAAGTACAGTAGAATTTTGATGATCTATACATGAGTGAGTGAGTCAGTGAGTGAGTGGCAATTTCGACGTTTTTTGAAATTTCGTTACAACTTTACTACTTTATAGAAGTCCATGCAACTTGGAGGGGTTGTTAACTCTATGAAGGTCTACGACTGTGCAAAGTATGAAATTCGTAGCTCTTTCCGAAGTAGAGTTTTAGATAGGTCAAATATGGGCTGAAATGTTTCAAGAAAAGATGGTACGACAGCGCGAACTTGGCGAGGCACTGCCGTGCCCTCAGATAAAGACAATGGAAGTCCAAAGTTTTATTTCTACTCAATCATTGTCTACGAGTTTCAAACAAAAGATTACTTTTTCACTCATATAATGGCATCAAGTTTAATTAGGTGGGTCCTCAAGTCGTGAATGGTTAGCCCAGATTTTCCTAAGCTCTAAGGTCGACACTGACAGTAACATGTGTTTGTATTAAACGCAGTGTTGTCTTGGCCGTCGGACCCGGTGTATTGAATTTTTGGTGTTTTTTTGCTGTATGTTGAGTTTTATTTTTGCAAAAAAGAACTTAGTTGGACGTAAAAATAATCAAGAAGTGCTATGTTTATGAAAATATTGTGAAAATTTCACCCACTTTGGTTTTAACGAGATGATTCCAGTGACGCAGCTATGTTGCCATCGCCGGGGATTCTGTAAATTCTAAGTTTTCAGGAATGACCGCCACGAATAGGGAAAATTTACACGGGGCCGCGGTTGACTTCTTCTCTTTATATTATTATTACTCTAAGACATACAGTCGAACCTCTCTTACTCGAACCTCTATAACTCGAACCCCTCTATAACTCGAACCTTTTAAACGGTCCCTGCACTTTTTACATGTATTTTAACCTATGTAACTTGAGTTTCTATAACTCGAACTCTCCATAACTCGAACTGTTTTGGTTGACCCTTCAGGTTCGAGTTATAGAGGTTCGACTGTATATATAGGTCTTGTAGTCAGTTTGTTCTACTGTGTGTCAGGCAAGCCACGCTGGCTATATCCCTATAAAGGTGCTTTTTATACTTTGTTAAAGACGGTCTCGTTTAAAAATTACTTTTGTTGTCTTATGTTTGTTAGCTTATTTTTATTATTATTCCATTATATTCTTATTCCACCTGGAATTTTCATAATTAGGTAATTATTAAGTAATTTGTAAAAATCACAAGCAAAATATCTTGTATAAAATGGTGAAACAGGTAGAACAAAAATATGGTAAAAAATCGGGATTGTCCCGAGCACCGAGTCCCTTTTGAATAAGAATGATGACTGATTTTTGGCAATTGCAAAATCTAAGTTTCAACCGCAAAATTACAAAATAAAAAGGCCTTTTTTCCTGTTCTTTGTATTTAGTCCTTTTTGTTGTTCGCCCCTTTTAGTTCCTAAACTTTAGGGACTGTATTTATCAAATTTTGCGACAATGTGGCTGGGTTAAATTTTCCCGACAAACGCAAAGGACGCCTCGTGGAAAAAAACCTGAATTAAATCAATTTGGGAAAATCTCAAAAAACGAAAAAAGAAGACTTGAAAGATCTAAAGGAATGAAATGGGCGACAATGACAAAAGACAACAAAAAAGAAACTAAAAATGCTGTATACTGTTGATATGTGGTCACCATAGACGTGCACAGCAAGGGGCAGTGGGGGACCACTTGCCCCCAACTAAATGTTGAATAATTTAATATATTCCTAATACCCAAACAAAACGTCCATAGTAGTCGGATCAAAATCGGGATGTAAAGTTCCGTCATTTCAAAAAGCCGCACAAAAAACTGGCGCGTGCAACCCTAATCATAATAACTATTTTGGGATTTGCAGGAGTCTGTGTAAAAATTGAAAATCTATTTTCAAATTTTTGGAAGAATTTCTGTGTTTTAAGCACGGTTAGGTATACATCATTCTTTAAAGTTAAAGTTTCAAACATACCTTATACCATTCTATAAGTACCTAATTCCTTCTCGAAATATAACAAAGGCTTTCGAAAGTTACTACCTGCATTCTTTAATACATGGTCAAACTCATTTTAAAATTGTTAGGGGTTTTGTTTATATTACGGATTTGAATTCATGTCATTATTATAGTGACATTTTTATTATTATTGTGAATAATGACAATTATAAACCTCTATATTTTAGTTTGTTTTTATAAGTAAGGATCTAGTAAGTTATATTAATAATGGCGATTTGGCGGCCATTTGAAACACCAGAAACAAATTTTTGGAGACCATTTGAGGACCAAGGAGGAGAAGAAGTGGCGGTATCATTAGAGTCTGCGGTTTTACAGAAACCAAACCTTAATTCTAAAAAATAAATGGATCCATGACGGAACTGACACTTTCCTGGCTAGCCTATTATCAAACTTCAAGTGAAGCCATGATAATATATTAGCTTAGAAAACAGCTTTTTTTAAATATCTCAGAAACTAAAGGTCCTACGAAGTTTTTGGTAATAACACGAACTATTGAAGAAAATATAGTCTACTACATTTTAAAAACAGTGTATTAAGACGATGCTCCATTAAAAAGTTAGCATTTTTTAAAGTTTTTAATTCTCAAAAAACTGTCATTCGCATTAATGGATTTTGACCAAAATCTAATAAGCTCCTAAGAGTATCGAACACTATTTTACCTATATATATATATATATATATATATATATATATATATATATATATATATATTTAATATACACACACGCAGACAGACATCACGAGGATATTGCTAGGATAGGTCAAAATACATACAAATAACACATTTTTGGCGTTATCTCAAATCGTCGAAAATAATATCTTCTCTCTAGCCATTGCTACGCGGGCTAGGAAGGTAAAAATATCCAAAGAGCAAGGCAATACTTTTAAAAACACATTGTACGAGGAAAACTTAAGATATTATATTTGATATGTATGCGCAACTCTCAGTAGAAAATTACGGAAATCGTTCCAGAATATACGAACGTTTACACATATTACAGGGGCAAGCTACATAGTGTGAGCAATTAGACCTAAAAATCCAAAACGGTTTTTTTCATAATAAGGAGATTCACAAATATACCTGGACCAAACCCTCAAAAAACCTGAAATCCGTCATTGATTTTCTTTCACTAAACAAAAGACAAAACTAAAAATTCAAGATCTCAGAACAAAGCGTGGATCAACATGCGGAAGTGATCACTATTTTCTGGAGTCCAAAATTCTCTTTCCTTATCAAGGCCGAAGCCTGCATCAACAACATCTTGATGATACAGTGATTGAAGAAATTGATCACTGTAAATATAATCTACTAAGGCTAGAACATGACAGCGTAAAAAACTTATACAAAACGAAACTGAACGAAAAACTTAATACAAGTTCAGGTGAATCCCCAGATGAGGAATACGAATGTATTACAATAAGCATCCACCAAGCTGCAAAAGAAGCACTAGGATTAGTGGAAGAAACTTCTAAAAGAAAAAAACCATACTGGTGGGATGCTGAGATTAAAAGAGAAATAGAGGAAAAAAGGAAATTATATCACACCTACTTATCCCAAAAGACAGATAGAAGCAGACAAGAATAAAAATCGCGCAAACAAAGGTGAGAAGAATGATCAGTGATAAGAAAAATCATTCGTGGACGCAAAAGTGCCAGAAAATAGCTTCTTACTTAGGAGGTAGGAGAATTACCGAAAGCTGGAAAACTATAAGATCGATTAAAAAAGAAACATGTAGAGATATCATTTCACCAATACCAGACAAAGAATGGGATGAGCATTTTAAAAAACTTTTAACTGAAGATAGAGCAGAATTCAAGGAAGACGCAAGAGAATATAATTAAAACGTGTGCACAACCTTAAAAAGCGGTAAATCTGCCGGACCCGGAAATATCCCAGCCGAACTTATTAAATATGGCACTGAAGAACTGTTTTGGAGATTACGGAATCTTTTCCAAAAATATTTAAATGGAACTGTAGTCCCAACTGAGTGGAAAACGTCATATATATCCACAATACTCAAAAAAGGAAGGAAAGATATATGTGACAATTATAGAGATATATATCTGTGACTAGTACGCTAAGCAGAATATACGGTAAAATAATAAGAAATAAAGTGGAAAGCGAATATAAAGACATGGAGGCAGAAGAACAAGCTGGTTTTAGGGCGGGTAGATCGACTTCAGATCATCTCTTTTGTATATTTTTATTTATTTTATTTTTTATTTTATTTTATTAAGCAATCAACAGGCTTTCGCCCAATAACAGATTACAATCATTAAGGAGTTTACAAAAAGGCGTGCATAAGGCACAGAGTAAGTAACTTAAAAAAAAAACTACTTTTAAACTAAACTAAACTATGAAATCTAAGCAAATTTTATAAATAGAAAAAGAAACTACAATTTTTCTAAGGCTCTAGTGCGAAAACTTTTGAAACCTATTTCAAACATATCTAGATCTCGTAACTCATTATTTAATAAATAACACATTCTATATACCAGATTATTTTGACCAAGGTTGGTGTTTGCTCTAGGGAGCGCAAAAGTAGAATAATTTCTAGTAGGGTAAGAAGGGACACAAAACTTTACTTGATTCATAAGATAAGGACAATCTATTTGATACCAAATTAATTTATACAAAAAAATAACTTCCGCCAATTTTCTTCTTTTTTCAAGGGTAATGAAGTTAAACTCCTTAATTAAAGTTACATATGGAATATCACAGTAGTAAACATTATATTTTTTGTAATAAAGGTATCTTTATTACAAAAAATATAGTAACTTTTTTTGAACTTTTTCAATATCATTCTTATAAGCTGCGTAAAAAGGACTCCATATAATAGAACAATATTCTAAATTGCTTCTCACGTACGCGTTATATAACAAATTTAACGTTTGTTTATTTTGAAAACCATGAGAGTTTCGAAGGACGAAACCCAGCATTCGATATGCTTTTGATGTAACAAATGCAATGTGCCTGTCAAACTTTAGTTCAGGATCAAAAATTACTCCAAGGTCTTTCATTTCTGATTTTCTTTCCAGTTCAGATCCATTCATTTCATACCGATATATAATCGGGTTAGTTTTTCTAGTAAATGTCATGGCGTAACATTTATTTACATTAAAATTTAATTTATTTTTTTCCGACCATTTTACTATATCATTTAAATCTTTTTGCAGTAATTCACAGTCCACTTTACATCGTATTTCTCTAAATAATTTGTAATCATCTGCGAAAAGAAGACCAAATGAATTACTTATAGACTTTAGCATGTCATTAATTAGCACATCGAAAAACAAAGGTCCGAGGTTCGAGCCCTGTGGTACGCCGGAATAGGTTGGAAAGAGCTCTGATGAGGCGCCCCTGTAAACTACATATTGTTTTCGATGACTTAAGTATGAAGTAATTAAGTTGAGAAGATTATTTGAAATTCCAAACGATGAAAGCTTTTGGAGAAGAACATCATGGTTCACTCGATCAAAGGCCTTTGCAAAATCTGTATATATCACGTCAACTTGAGTATTACTATCCAAAGCAGAATTAACATAATGTGCAAAACAAGCCAGATTTGTAACAGTCGATCGTTTTGCTGTGAAACCATGTTGCTCCTCTGCAATACCTGGTTTGATATGATTATAAATCTTATTATAAACTATTGACTCAAATATTTTGCTAGGCGCACATATCAACGCAACAGGTCGGTATTGTTTTATATCAGTTTGTTTCGTACTTTTCGGTATTGGGCATATTTTTGATATTTTCCAAGCATCGGTTTGAGTGTTTAATATTACGTTGAAAATAATCTGCAGGGGTCTCACGAGAAACTCTTTACATGCCCTGAAGATATAAGGCGGAATATTATCCGGTCCGCATGATTTTTTAGGTTTTAATTTGCAAATAGCTTCTAAAATGTCAGATTGCGTAATCTGGTTTAAAGTTAAGACTGTGTTTGAATATTTTAAATTATTTTGAATTATGTTATATTGAGCTGGCTGATTATAGCTGAGTATACACTTTGAAAATAATTAGCAAATGTTTGAGCTATATCAGAGTTACCATTGATTTGTTTTTCCTCAAAAGTCATGCTGTCTGATGAGTTATCTGAGTTTTTTCTACTATTATTTACAAATTTCCAAAAGTTATTTACATCAGAATTTATATTGTTCTCTAAATTCAAAATATATTCTCTATGTACAAGTTTTATTTCCCTTTTAATTTTTGTTCTAAGATGCAAAAAAATCTGCCTATCAAAATCATTATTAAACTCTTTCATTCTATTATGATAATATTCTTCTCGCCTTAAATCTCTTATAATACTGTTATTAAACCAAGGTGGGTATATTTTTTTAATATGTTTTGCAAAAGGAACACATTCGGAGATATTATTTAAAAAGATTTGATAAAAGTGCCCAACAACCTCATTCGCATCGCGATGACCATTCAGCTCTTCCCAGTTCGTATTTTTTAGTAAGTTGTATAGTTTGACAAAATCCGCTTTGTTATAATTAAATTCGCTACTAAAACTTTTACTTTTTTTATCAAATTCTGTATATACTTCACCCGAAATTTGAAGAGCTGGATGGTCTGTTACTTCCCTTAATAAGGGGCAACAACACCGAATAATGTTTAATTTATGACTACTTAATACCAGATCTAACAATCTATTTCTACTGTTTAAAATTTTATTATAGTTGTGAATGTTAAAAAAGTTTATAAACTCTAAATATTTTGATTCAATGTTCGTTAAATTTGACAGAGTTTCTATATTACATACCCTATTTATATTAAAGTCTCCTAGTAAAATAAGTATTGTATTTTTTAGCAAACTTTGCTTAACATTATCAAAAAATAATTCATAAAGTTCAGAATTTGAACTAGGCGGAATGTAAAGACCACATAAAACTATTTCGACCCCTTTAAAATTAATTTTAACCCACACATCTTCAAAGTTTTTATCCGGACACTGAATAGGTAATAACTTTGCATTTAAATGCCTTTTTACGGCCACAATGACTCCACCACCAATTTTTTTCTTTGTAAATTCTAAATCTCTATCCCTTCTATATATGGTATATCTATTATTATCAAAAAATTCATAATCATAAACAGATGAATTAAGCCAGGATTCTGTTAATACTAAAATGTCAAAGTCCTGTTGTGAAAGTGCAATCTTAAAGTCATTTAACTTAGAAGACATCCCTTGGACATTTTGGTAATAAATGGTAAATATACAAGACTTACGTTTAGTGGACATCATTTAAGTTACTTGCCGAATCAATTTTAAATACATTTGCACCATCACTCTTTCTCATAAAGATATTCCCATTTTTCACCCATAAGAATTGAACATTGTTGGACTTTTTGAACTCCCTACATTTGGCGAAAAGCACTCGGTTTTCCGCCGTTAGAGCCTCGTTGATATATATAGGCTTCTTGCGGTCAGTGACACCCGGCCATTGAAAATCTATGTCCTCCAAGCTTAGGGTTTTTTTTGTTTTCCTGGCCCCGATAAAGCTGTCCCTAGTAAATCTGGACACGAATTTAAGGTGTATTTTTTTAGGCTCAGGACTAACATTCTTGTTGGAAACCCTGTAGCAAGCATCAATCTGCGACTTATCGAAGGGAAAATTTAATGCTTTACTCACTAGAGAAATAGTGGTTAAAATATTTTCCTCCTTGATCTCTGGAACGCCATGGATTTCCACACTATTAAGAAGGCTATATTGTTCCTGCCTATTTAACTTGATGCGCAGTTCCGCATTATCTTTCTCAAGGGATGTGCATTTGGTCTCCAGTGTGGAAATTTTCTCAAGACACGTTATAATTTTCTCATCTTGAGCAGAAATCATTTTTTTTGTTTCCTCAATTGCAGCTTCATAGCCCTCCAGTGAGTTCTTCATTTCAGCATTGATAAATTTTATTTCCTTAATTTCTTTTAAAATATCCTTCAAAGAGGGTTGCCTGTTGCAACTAGGGCATTCCCAAGATCCGTCCCCATTCTTTTCATCAACGGGTACACAGGATACATGTGCAAGTTTTGTGCATGTACTTCCTGCACATCTCAATCGCTGCCTTGAACTTGAAGAACTTATTGTTTCCTTACACAAAGTGCAAGTGCTGGACATGTTGAACTGGCCTAATATCAACAAACGCAAAAAACCTAAACACCTTCGATCCGCGATAAAATTCTCACACTTTTTATCGAAGTATGCAGTACTATGTATATGCTTTTTATTTTAAATAACTACTTATTTCACTATAGCGTATTACTTTCTATCTTATATTTTAAATTAGTTAAAACGCTAAATTTTTTTGCTAAATATCGATGTTAGATTCAACTTTTTCTTTTACTTTTGACCGAAGCTGTAGTAATTTATTTACGGAGTTAACAAAATCGCGTGTACTCTGTACGATGACACGACACACACGACACACACCCAAGTTATTGAAAAGAAAATGGCATACGGACAAGTGTTGCATCTGCTTTACGTGGATTTGCAGAAGGCATATGATAGTATACCACTAAATCTATTTTGGAAAGCGTTGGAAAACACAAACATAAGCGTACAACTAATTAAGGCCATTAAAGAGTTATACCGCAATAGTAAGGCAAAAGTTAAAATAAAAGCAAAACTAACCAAAGGCTTTCAAGTAAATAAAGGTCTTAAACAAGGTTGCTGTATCTCGCCTACGCTCTTCAAGATATACTTGGAACAAGTCCTTAAAGTATGGAAGATAAAATGCCAAAACATGGGAATTCCGTTGGACGAGACCACCTTGTATACTTTATGTTTCGCCGATGATCAGATAGTAGTGGCTCAGGATTATGACGACCTCGAATATATGACACGAAAACTAATAGAAGAGTACAATAAGTGGGGACTAGAGGTTAATCTCAATAGGACAGAGTATATGTGTATCGGTGGATTGAAACAGGATCTAATCTTAAATACCGGGCAGCGAATCCAGTCCTGTGATGAGTATAAATACTTAGGTATAAAAATTACAGCTGACGGAACACTAGACAAAGCTATAAAAGATCGAAATGTACAAGGAAGAAAAGCAATAACTTTATTAAATGGAATAATTTGGGACCAAAGTATATCAAAACATAACAAAAAGCTTATATATAACACCATTGTAAAAAGTATTATTACATACGGCTCAGAAGTATGGCCAATCAAGGATAGAACAGAAAAAATGCTTTCCGCTACGGAGATGGACTATTGGAGAAGAGCAGCAGGGAAATCAAAAAGAGAAAGAGTTACAAATCAAAGAATAAGAGAAATTATGACAGTGGGTGAACGTACTTTAGTGGATGATATAAGAACAAAACAACTGGTGTGGTACTGTTCGGTCCTCAGTACATTCATTTCGTGTGGATGTTAGAATTTAGTTATTTTATTTTTACTTTTTGTTGGATAAGACATTTTTTGGCTCACTGTGTAGAATTGAGATTTGTTCACCTTAGCCTTTAGCTTTTAGAAAAATAAAATGAAAAAATCAGTGTGAATTAGTATTTCAACGGGATATATCGTTTCACATCCCTATTCAATCACACGGTGTGCAATCAAGCGAAGCACTTTTTAGTTCAATAATTTTAAGTAAATTAGATTTACGAATTTTCGCGAGTGTTTTCCCTCGTCCTCCCTTCCTTAAAACCTCTGTAATGGAAACCCCTCAACAGAACTGCTGAAGCCAGGAGAAAGGCGGCCGCCCATCGACCCCACAACCCAGCAACGAACAGTGAGTAGAACAAAAACCATTTATACAGTCCATTTTAAATCTCTCCTGAGTAAATTACTCAACACCCCACCAGGTACGGACATGTACAAAGAATGAATGATGAAAGACTACCTAAACAAATACTACAATGGAAACCAACTGGCCGAAGAAAACGAGGACGGCCAAGGAGAAGCTGGAGAGAATGAATAGACAGTGAAATAAGAATAAGAGGCCTAGATGATGAACAGAAACGAGTGGAGATTGGGTATCGGAAGACGTAGAATGTTGTGAAACCGATAAATATATATATATATATATATATATATATATATATATATAGCTACATAGTATATAGTACCTATCTATTAATGATTTTTATACTCATTAAGCAGCAACTTTTATTAAACGTTTTATTTTACTTGACTATAATATAATATAAAGAGTTCCCAGTCCAGCCCATATTCTGTTTTATTTGTTTAGGATTCCTTAATGGGTTTCACACTTCAAATTTTATTATGGTTTTTTTGATGGCTTTTTGAAATGAAAGGACTAAACGTACGGTCACCCAATTTTTAAAACTTGTCTGAAAAGCCCATCATAACTGCAGGCTAACTTACTTCACGTAAACGAGCTCAAAAATTAATAAACGTAGACCCGTGAATTTAAAAATCAAACAAGTTTTCGTGGCTAATCGGGTAAAAAGGAGTTTTTGTTTCTCTCATATTTCTCCGTGGGTAGCTACGAAAGCTTAACAGTGATGACAGTTAACTGTTTCGTCCTTATGGGACTCCACAATCAATGTGACACCCTTGCCAAGTTAATCATTAATCCGTTTTATCTCTCTACCTACGTCTGATTTCTAATAATTTATCTTAGAAACCAGATTTGCTAGAATTCAGTATTTTCAAAATATATTTTATTTGATTGACCAGATTGGTAAAACTAAAAAAATTTTAATTTAAAAAATGCAATAGGTATTTACCTAAGAAGTGTGGAAAGTGATAATTTTCCGCAGGCGACGTCATTATATCGAATGATGAGTGGCGTAGTTTGGTCAACCTTTAAAGGGCGGAAAACTCGCTGATTTATTAAAAATAATTTAAAAAAATGTTGTTGTGAAAAAAAATTGAAACTAGTGCGGCAAAGTACAACTTCCCGCATACAAATGATTGCGGCAACGTGCACTTTCCGCACGCTTGTAGAAAAAAATCTATTTGCCAATTTAAAACCTACTTACCGTCGAAAAGGATATCCCTTACTTTGGCAGTCAGGAAAATTGATTCAGGTCCTTCGAAAATTTCCACAAGGGGCTTGTTCATAATCGAGAGAAATGTAGGCAAATCGGCCGCTACTTTGTTAACCATGCCCTAAAATTTCAAATAAACTGCTCTAAAATTGGAAATTTTTTAAATGAATTTATTGCTTAACTAAACAGACAATTTCCATTTTTTTTTTGTTTATACAGGGTGTTCCATAACTTCGGGGCCATAGGGCAGCAGGTGACAGAGGAGGGTATTTCCGAAAAAAAAATTATAACATGGGGTAAACACACATCTGTTTTTAAGATATAGCATTTTCAAAGTTAGAGGAGTAGGGGGAAAAAGGGTTTTACAAAAAAAGGAAAATCTATCACAGCCAGTTAAATACCCAGCTAATTGTGATTCAAAAATCTGATATGCCTTTTTTTGATAAAATTACAAGTTGAGGAGATAAAGGCTGTCAAACTAACCTCTACCAATGTATAAAAAATAATTTTTTGAAGTGTAAACTTCTTTAGGCACGTTTAGCAGTTTTTGTGGGTACTGAATTGGACTGAGCCGAAGTCGGCTCGAGTCGAAGAGGAACATTCAGCGAGCGATATGATGATGCAGATGAAGGTCAGTATTATTAATTTCGCCTTGTTGAAGTTTACACTTCTGCCGTGTGGTCTTAAGCACACACAATTTTTGCTTTTACTGGCTTGCGGCGCCACACACTGCACAGAATCACCACAGATGGTAAATATTAGTAAATTATATATCTTACAAAACAACAGCATCACTTTTTGTGTCAATGCGATTGGCTTTTTTTTAATAATTAATTTTTGCTCTTTTTTAAATTGAATAATATTTTATTAATATGCCTCGCTAGAGACTTGTTTTTATTAACAAAAAATATTTAAAAAAACATTGCGTTTAATATGGCATTCATAAAATTATATACTAAAAAACAGTTTTTTATAAAAAAAATTGACCGCATAGTTTTTTTTAAATTTTTTTAATTTCAAATTATTGCTCTTGTTCTAGTGCACGACTCTACCCAATTTTATATTTTTACTGCGTTTTTAAAAAAAGTTATTATCAAAAAAGTTTAAAAAATCGCCAATTTTATGCATTATAGCCCCTAAGTTATGGGACACCCTGTATAGCGTCATGTTAGTTTTCGATTTCTCAACCAATTTTTGCGTATGATACCTTAAAATGAGACGTCAAGCACAACCAAAGCATGACATTTATTGTTTCAATGCTTAGTTTAATTTTCTTGTTTTAAAACTTTCGTTTCTGAGATAACAAAATCTAAGTCGGACGACGCACGTGTCATAAGCTCTGCCCCACCATTTCTATAAAGCCAGCAGCAAAATCATCTGCATTGGAGTGAGAAAACTCGTTTAAATCCATGGATTTTGCAAAATAACTAGCATTTTTATAAAAAATCATAACGACATAAGCAGTGACATTTCAACAAAAATGAAAACATTGTCTGGGCGTAAATATTTAATCTTCAACAAAATGTGTTTTGCACTTACCTAGAGTTGATTCATATCAACAAGACCTACAGAAGGTTAAAATCAGGTTTGCCCATAAAAAGGTTAATTTATGAAAAATTATCTTTGCACGCTTTGCTCAGTTCAAGGTTCAAAAAAGCCAATATCTGGCTAGCCTCTTAGCAAATTTGGTGGCTATAGGTAGAAACCACAAACGAAAATTCAGAAAAAGTACAATTTAATTAAAAAAATCATATTTCGGAAACTAAAGAGAAATTTAAAAAAATGAGAAACATTTTTTTTTGCCATTAGCTGTCTGACTGTCATTTAAAACCATAAAATTTTTTTTAAATAGTAGGGGAAATGGGAGCTATGCAAACTTTTGCACTTTTGTTACAGTTGCGTCATATTAAAAAAATGGCGCCCAAAAGCAAAATGGCAACATGTGTGATATTTTTATCACAAGAAATGGATATCACGACCCAAAATTAGTCAAAATCGAGGTATCACAAGTTATGGTTGGGTGCCTGGTTTAGATTTTTATGTAAGTTGGCCGCCATCTTGAAAAAGAGCTACTGTAGTCGTCGGACGCCATTTTCTATAGGTGTTGTAACGTGTCATTTTTACGTTTAAGACAACGTTACATATTTGTTTATTTAGGTAAATAATCAGGGCTCTTTGATTCGTCTTTCTGTACACAAATATATAGTATTTTATAGAGCTAGGTTTGGAGGTTATATAGTGTCCAAAAAGTTACCTTATAAAGGAGACATTCCATCGAATTACTGTGGACACTACGCACATCGCATTATCTGGACATCGTAATTGGAATTTAAGATCACAGGCTTCGGGAAAAATCACATAAAAATTTTGATTGTTTTGTTTTTATCTGTGGAATTTTGTGATTCACTTGACGTTCATAAAGTTAAACAGCTGTTATGCTGGGGAATGGCTGCGTTGGCGCATCACAAATGGTTTCAGTAACAGGAAGGAAACATTTAGATGAACATTTCATTCCCTTACGTTTATTTCGAGGATATTGGGACAATCCGAACCTCATATCCTTCACGGATTAACTAGTTTTGATAGTGCAAAAACATATTTGGGTCGACCAGGAACAACCGAGGCTCCGCCACTTTGATATCTTTATTAATTTGATAGGGAAAGGTTAAAATAAATACGAGTTATGCACTTTTGTAAATGGGAGATAAACGAGGGATAAAAACCAAGACTAAAAGAATAAACGAAATCGTGTGAGTTAGCATCTGAACACTCTTGTGCCGAGCTTCTTAGCAGTAGTTCAGTGTGTATTTTTGGGTTCAGGTTCAGAAACAACTTTATTACAGTAGAAATGTTTTACAAGAATGGCGTCAAACCATATGAATCTTAGAGAAAACATATATAAAGAGCAAAGGAAACTTGTGACTGAAACTGTAGCTAAAATACAACTAAATTCTACACTTAGTATAGCTTTACTCATATGGGAATTGGTTGAGTGTTCGAATATTCCTGGGTTTGCTGCATGCCCTGATCTCCAGTAATTGATTTTACAGTTGATGGTTTCAATGCTGAGCTTCTTCTAGTCCGTCGGGTTATTCTTCTTCTACTTGATATGTTGGTGGGGGTCCGGTAGGCAAATGTTCGGTCAAATGTATGGAGGGTGTCTCGACGTTCTTGTTATAAAAATTTCAACCGTGGAAATAGATCCGACAACACCTCAAGGTTTGTTTTACGTACTTCCTATCCCTAGGTCGGTGCTGCCCCCTATATACCTGTATGGAACTATGCGGTATCTCCTCATTGGTTGCTTTGAAAACCCCGGGTTTTTCTTCCAGGCTTGCCACTGAATGTAGAGATTTATTTTTGGCGGAAAAGTTTTTTATAAATAGGTTTGCATCCTTTATTTGAATTTCACCGGGAAGATTAGGTTGGTACTATTGCGTTTTACCGTCCCCACTCCCCACCAAATTTACAAAACGGTTTCCGGCCACTGCATTATTCTGGTATCCTCGACGAAGTGCTTGGTCTCTCTTGCTAACGAATTTTGGCTGGGTCGACAACAGTTTCTGGGATCGCCTTTGTTTTTGGTGATTGGCACTACAGCGATTGTAGGAGATATCCCAGAAACTGTGGAAGTGAGTCCGTCGTGTCTAGGCAATCTGGAGTGACGCTCGCACCCTGTTTTGAGGGGGATTTAAGTCGGCCTACGCCATTTGCATCGGTAAGTTCGATTTTATTTTTTTTCATTTTTTTTTATTTGAGTACTCTTCAAGATAATATTTGCCTCCCAAATTGTAATTATTTTTTCGTGGGAAATGTACTTTTTTTGACAAAGGACGTGGGGAATTGTTGGCGTTTTTATATTTTTCTTTTAACCACGTGTTGGATAAAAACTATATATTGTTTTTCTCCTTTGTCTACAGCCCTGTCAATTCCAGCGACGGGACAGTTGGGCTGGACGCTGGTGGGAAGCCGGACGGGCCAGTTATAACCCTGAGAAAGGTACGTTAGGATTATTTTAGTTCATCTGTTTAAATCTACTTTGTTTTATTGAGTCGACATGGGGTTCTCGATTTAAGTTACTGTGTAGGGGAACTTCGTGCAAAATTGACGAATTCCAGGAAACTGAAACATTTCATTTTCCACAGGGTTCTACGCTCGGGCAAGAATCAACACTTGAGACCATGTGCTGCCCTAGCATGATGTGCTAAGCGGGCATTAGGGGAGGCGCGGGCAAGCCGGAACAGCAGGAGTGTGTCAGGAAACCTACAACACTTCCAGGTTTACCAAATAAACACCAATAATTATTTAAATAATCAAGGACCCAGGTAGGAGCAAGCCTTAACTATAATTTTTTTCCTCATATATAAATTTTTAATATAATTTAGACGTAATCTTTTCATATATAAGTTTTCACAGTATAATTTCAACATTTCTTGTAAACGCAAGATAAGGTATGACGTCATAACCCTGGTTTTGCGGTGTATTTACTAAGTTTTCCTTCATTTCATTTATTTAAGACAATTTCTATTGTGAAATTTGGATTGTCTTGCTACTTAGGCCCTGACTTGTTCCACTACATTTCATTAATTTTTTTCTATTACATGTTTTTGGTAATACTCCAGTTTTACACTTTCAAAATATACAAGATGAACTAAATTTCTTTGTTATTTGTACAATCCAGTGAACCAACTTTGCGGAGACAAAAGAGAGATGAGATTATATTTTTTTTTTTTGCGGTTTCGTTACACATTTTTACCTCATGGGGTGGATCTCTGACTGGGTTGCTGTCTGTCTCATTCTACCCAGCGTAGAATGATGACAGCAGATATTGGGTCTGGGTCTCCCCTATGATGGAACGATTTTGGAAGTATATGTGTATTTTTTTTTACAATCATTTATGTAACCGAGTCTCACACTACTGACTCAGATGTAGGTACACTATGACCTGTTAAAGGAGTCCATCTACCTGTAAAGTATTTCTGTTTTGTCATCTGAATTCGATCTAATAGAATTTTATTCTGTTTATTTTTTTTTGGCTTTTTAATTACACAAATATTCTGGAAGCCTCGGAAGTATAGAATTTCATTGTTTGGCTACAACGTTTGGGTTGAACTGTATTTTATTTAAGATCTTCTTTGTAAAACATTGGTATTAAATAATGTGGCGCACTTAAAATTTTCTTATTTCTGAACCCCCCCCTTCTCCACTGTATAAAAGTTACCGGGCATATCAATGTTTTACCTAGCTGGAAAATACAGTTCTGCTTCCAGATATTTGTTTAATTATTCAATGGGTTTGTTGTGTCACAAAATGGCGGCAACGTCTTCAAGCTGCCACAAATGTCACACAACACATTTTAATAGGCCACAAATTGGCACCCAAATCATTTTTTAACTTTTTTTAAGGCCACAAATTGGCGCCCTACGTGGTTTTTGGCTAGTTTTTTAACATCTGATGTAATTTTTTTTTGTTTTTTTTGAATTTGGAAAAAAAGTCAAATGGTTTTTTAATTTTTTTTTGAGAAAATTTTTTTGTGGTACAGCCAAAGCCAGGTTAGAGGCTTTCAGTGGCTGTGGGTGGTTTTGACACTCAATCATTTTTTTTCATAAAAAAAAAAGATCATTGGTTTTTGGAAATAACACTTTTTTAAATATTTTTTTTTTGTAATATTTGAACGTTGATTTGGAACTGGGTTTGTTGTTTTAGTAATCCTCTTAGTTTTTTTATTAGCTTATCTTCACAAGTTTTTTCTTGAAAAATAAAAGATTCATTTTTATTTATTAAGGAAGAATAAGTAGATAAAGGACATGGGAGTTTTTATTGAACGGAGTCCAATTCATGTTCTTAATTCTTTAAAGTTTTTCGTAGGAAAAACATGTTTTAATTTTTTTTTTAAGAAAAATAAATACAACAATGTAAATTTACTTCAATTTTATTTAATTTATAGGTGGATGGATTTCCAGACATGGTCTTTTTAGGTTTTAAATATATGACATAGGTAGTGTGTTTTTTCTAACAATTTTTTTTTGCAGGTTCATTTATTTATATGTTATTATTTCCTGCTTGTGATAAGATAGAAATTGTTTCACCGATTATTTTTTAGTGCAATCAATTTATTTAGGTCAACAAGATTTTTTTGGTCATGTTAATTTTTTTGTGGGATATCACCACTTGGAAATTGGAATATTTTTACAGGGTTTCACACAAATTTTTCTTGGCTGAGTTGTTTTAAAGTAAATATAGCTTGACAGATGGTAGCTTTGTTTAGTTGAAAGTATTAATTAGTAATGAAAGAAAGGGAAAATGAGTTTATTTTGCTTTGTCATTTTCTTTTCTTGTTTTTTTTGGTGGTAACTGTTGGATGACAATTAAGATCTTACGTCACTCAGTTACATCGGGTCAGAGGAGGGTACACTACTAGTGTCGGCTCGGGAAGTTAGGAAACACAAGGCTAAAACCCTAGAGCGACATATTGGCTGAAGATCAATGCCAGAGGTCCAGTTAACATTTTTTTTTGGGGTATTTTTGTTGGGGCAGTTTTTTTAGGTCTTTGGTTGCCAGTTTAGTTGTCTAGTTGTGTTTTTGTGACTGGTCAATTTTTTTTTGGTAGAAAATACAGCGTTGGGCTTTGGAGTGCATTTTTTTAAAAATGACCTACGGGTATTTCTATCAATTAAGGTTTTCTGGTTCACAATTATTTTTTTCTGTATTTTTTTCTGCGTTCAGGTCATAGCTTGGTCATGGCCATTGGAGAGCAAACATTTATGTTTGAGCCTTGAGAAGTTTTGCCTGCTCCAGATTGAATACAGAGAAAATGAATTTGAAGCCCAACTAGATATAATACCACAAAAGAAATGTTTAACTGAGACAGATATAGATATAAGTTTTTTGATTTTTTTTTAGTTCATTTGTAGAGTTCATTTGTAAAGTTCAGTAATTTTTTTTAAGTAATATCATTGTGAGGCCGTGAAATTGGTCAGTGAATTTAAGAGAGACTTTCAACTAAATATAAATGCTAGTCGGTGGTAATTGGTAAAAATATTTCCAAAATTTTACTTTTTTTTGAATAATTTAATTTTTCGTAAAAAAATTATTTCCTTTCTGTTAACATAACTTCTCGAATTCTTGTTTTGGTCAAAACGGTTTGTATAGTGGTCGTAGTTTTAAAGGGTGACCAGACAGGTTATATTTTTTTTAGGGGACCAAACGGGAATTTCTTGAGTTACAAAAAGGTGAACTTTTTTTTGTCTTAGTTGATCAGGCAGGAATAAATAAATCTTTTTACTCCCGAATCATAATTTTAAATATCAAGATTTATTGGTTAAGTGTTTGGGTCTTATAGTGAAAAACGTTTTGTTTTTGAGGATACTGGTATGATATGAAATTATTTTAATTTCATGCCAAATGTTGGTTGACCGCAGATATTCTAGTCTTCAGTTTTTTTGTTAGTTTGCAGTTCAGGACAGTGGCGTGTACTTAAAGGGGCCTTACATCTGCGCCCATTGTAAAGCAACTTCCAACATACTTGCTTAGCTTTTCACTTAATCTTCGTTTTGTTGCTTCTGAAATTAAAGCGTTATGTTGGATAACGATGGATGGTGTTAGACTGAGAAAGTACCTAGGTATTTAGGGATGAAAACTTGGAAGTTGTGGACAATTGGGAAATAATTTTTTTTTTCATTTTTTTTTAATTTTAAAATAGTTTCATACTGGTGACCTCAAATAATGAAGCAAATTTTTAAATTACAATACACTGTTGTGGAATAAATGGGAAAGTGTTCAGGTTAAACAATAAATTTAAGATGACTGATTTAAAAAAAAACGATTTCAATCTAAGAATAAATTTAAAAACAATAGGTTTTCTTTGATGAGACTAAACAATGATGAGGGCATATACTTTTTTTTTGTTATGCATAATATGATAGTAGTACCTTTTGTATTGCCATAATTAAGGGTGTTCCTCCCGCGAGCTGGGTGGAAATGGAAGAAATGTTTGGTTCGGAGTGTAGAAATCGAGGAACGAGGACTTCCTGCTAATCTTTTTAGGATTTCGCAACTTCGGTTTTCGCTAAATTAAAATACATCCAAATTTGGCCTACAGGCTGAATCTCGCATTTTCCAGGACCTTGCAGATTCGCGGAGAAAGACAATTTTTGTGATCTGTTTAGTTATGATAGGAATTAAAATAGTAACATGCACATGAGGGAACTAGATATATTTAGGTTAAAAAGTAGTAAGAACACTGATCTGAATTGTCGTCCATAATAGTGTCCTATTTTCACAGGGTGCTTCAAAATATCTTCACCCTTTCTCTGAAATAAGATATTGTTTCGCCTGTGGGTGTTTGACCGTTTAAAAAATATATAGGGTCCAGATGGGATTGGAATGGAAATCACAAGTTTTGGGTTTTATTGACATTATACTTAGGGAATAGGGGAAATGTCTAATAAAAAGTTTTTTGGTTTAGGCCGAGTTTTGTTGAGATAACAGAAGTTTAATTGGGGCCGGGAGTTTTATTATGCTCTTTTAAAATTAATGTAATAGTTTTGGTTCTTGATTTTGTTCTCTGGTTTTTACGCAGGATTATTCCCAACTGTTTCATTTCAAAATATCATTTGTAGGTGATGGGGTCTCATTAGCCCTTGGACATTTGGTAGTTTTGCTTTGACTGATAGTTGTGGAAAGGGCCCAACTTAATTTTAGATCTCGTGAACACCAGGAATAAAGATCTGAGAATGCATTAAGCAGTAAATTTTTTTTTTGGGTAGATGTTGTGTGTAAAGACACTTGAGTAGGCAGATTTAGTTTTACAACGTTATAGGTGAACCTTGGAATTGTTTTCATATTTGGTTTTTTGAAAGGGCACACGGGATAATTCTTTACGGGGATGAGTGCAAAGTTTAAAACTTAGGTTCACACTATTATAGTGGTACAGTAAATAAGTACTCACGTTGTTTATTTCCTTTAGTGATAATTTTGAACAAATATACTAACATCGTTTGTTTTTTGTAACATAAACATTTTTTTTTAAACTTTTCCTAAACTGATTGGTTTTTTTTCAATCACGATTTTTATACCTTATCATTCTTAAGTAAATTTAATTTTCAACATTTTTTTTATAGTAAATAAATTTTTCTAGCTCATTGACTTTTCACATTGCCACAGTTTTGGGAGAGGAAAGGGAATTGACAACTGTTTTTTAAAGGAAAAGAACAAAAACTGTTGCATGACAACTCGAATAAGATTTTTCTGGTGTTGATTTTATTAATTTTTTTTTAAGGTTCACTAATAGGAGCTGCAACCCCACTTAAACATTTTGCATTTTTTTTTGAAAATATTTTTTAAATATTTTTTCTTTTTAATATTTTTTTTAAGGAAGGAAACTTGATTTTCTTGTTGAAATTTTTTTTTTGTGCATAGTAGTACCTGGCCCTACAATGATTTTACCAGTTTATTTAAATATTTTTTTTTGTGAATTAAAATATAATTTCATTTCGAAACCTCGCGTTTTAACAACCTATCATCATTTGTTTTAATTTTTTTTTCTCCCTACTCTAAACCACCTATTAGGGTAGAGTAATATTTTGAACATTGTAGTGAGCCACTATTTAATTTTTTTTCTTATTATTGGGCTACTGTGGGCTTCACCAAAAAATTTTTTTTAAAATTTTTTTTTTGGACACCTTTCGGTACGATCCTAGGGTCTTCTTGACCATGGTTTGCATCAATTTAGTTAAAGTATTGGGAATTTCATTTTAACGATTATTAGAGAGTTGCAGTCCTACTAAGACGTTATTTGTGTAATTTTTTTTTACCATCGGTAATTTTTTTTTCAAATTTTCTTTAAATTTTTTTTAATTACACACAACGTCCTTACTAGTCTAATTCGACGCAATTTCAGCGAGCGGTTTTTTTTTAATTGAGCATATTTTACGATTTCTATAACATGAACATCTGTTCCGACGTTTATTGCGTTCACTTATATATTAAGGGATGATGTGACCTTAAGCAATGCATGTTTCGTGTAAACTCAGAGTAGGTAAGCAGGTTAAAGTGGGTTTTGATTCTTTCTTTTTAGAAAAATCATTGTATACGGCGATTTGGGTTTTTTTGAGGAGTTTATTAGTGGAGCCGTTCTGCAATAGCAGGAGTATACCCTAGCGTTAACTGTGTACAACAGCTTTGGGATTTTTGTTATAGGTAGTCTGTTGTACGTTCCATTTAGGGATAAATTTACCTATTCGGTTGCTGAGGTAAACAAACATCACTTAACTTTAATTTTTAATCCAGTTCAGCTAGGATAAGCGCAATTATTTTTTTTTGGTTTTACTCACGCAGGAGTGAAACATAAGACCTAAACACTGCCAAAACTCTTGTCTCTCTTTTATTTTTTTAAAACTTTTGTTGTGGCTACTTGTTAATTCTAATTTAGGATTTAAGTAGTTATTTCTCTCTGCAAGGTTGGACGTCATAGTTGGTTGTACAAATACTTAATATAAATTATGATTACATTTTTAAATGCAAATAAATTTTATTTTCTTACTGCTCCGGTGTTTTTCGGTTTTGTTCGCGTCTGCCCGTATTTAAGTTTTATATTTTCTACAGTTGTGAGAAAATTTATAGTGATTTTCACTAGTGAATTGAAAGTGAACTTTGTGTTTGTTATTGCGTGGTTTAGTTTTTATAATTGGGAGGTATAATTAACAGTTTTAATTAAAGTTTAAAGTTTGAAGATAAAAGGCACTATGGCTATTTCTTTGAGTCGGTTGTCTGACGTAAGGTACTTAGTCAAGGACGAATTAATCTATGAGTTAACATGGAGAGGCATAGCTATTGGAGCGGTGGAAGAGATGAAACAACAGCTTATGTTGATCAAACAAAGAGAAAAGACTGATGCAAGTATGAGATACCCTCCGTATCCTTTTAAATTTGGCCAAGATGCTTTTAGTTGCATGAAGAAGCTTGATAGTCTGGTACCGCTGGTAGAGAAGTTCTCTGGTACGAGCAAAGGGGGAGAGTTTAGGAAAATCGCTGTAAGGTTGGAACATGTGTTAGCCAGGATAAATAACATGAATCCGTCTAACTTTGAAGAAAGTCAAACCAAAGGCATACTGGTTGCGGAAACCTTGAGTTTGATTGGGAGGTTGCAGAGCCAAGCAACAGATTTATTAAGAGTTGGCGTGAACTCAGATGATGATGAAGCATCTGAAACCCAATCAACGAGTCGAAGCTCAGATCACTCGACAAATGTTGGCAACATTCCCAGCCAGTCTCAACTCCCGCAACCACAGCACTCGAGCACACAAAGACCAGCTCAACAGCCCACAAATCAACCGTCGGTCATTGCTCCATTGCAAATGCAAGTGCTTACAAACCCAACTCAAACATCAGTACAAGCACCACTCCCTATGCCGATTGAGAATTACGGTACAACAGCTTTTCAGTATCAACAACCGTCTACCGTTCCTTTGAGTTTAGCTGCCCACCAAAGTAGCATAGCACCAATTGCTCAGTCACGACCATTTTCATGTTCGTCGCCAGTACCAATGTCAAGTGATCCTGGTACTTCATATCATGTTGCACCTGTACCTCCGCATAAGTGGAACTTAAAGTTTACAGGCGAGAGGGGTACGATCTCCGTCACCGCATTTTTCGAGAGAGTGGACGAGTTGAGTCAGGCTAGAGGAGTCAGCAAAAAGGTTTTACTGAATTCGGGCATTGATCTTTTTGAAAAGTCAGCTTATACTTTTTACAAAGATGTACGTAGGGAAGTCCATACATGGGAACAGCTGGAACAAAGGTTCATGGCAGAATATCTTCCTTCTTCATATGGCGAGAAGCTATTGAAGGAAATCCAAAAACGTAAACAAGGCCCTGGAGAGTCTATAGGGACCTATATTGCTGTCATGAACACATACTTCCAAAGACTTGGCTGTCCTGTTTCCGAAGAGGCGAAATTAGCTATCGTCTTCAGAAATATCGCGGACATCTATAAAAATGGGTTAATTGCTACTGAGGTCAATAGCCTATCACATTTAAAGGATCTGTGTCGTAGAATAGACCAGAGATATGGTTTAGAGGAGGAAAATTTTACACCTAGGAAAAACCAATCTATTGAACCTGACTTGGCCTACGTTGACGTAGAGAGCGACAGTGACGATTTTTCAACAGGGGTTGATGCAATTCAAATATCAGGTGCTGGGACATCGAACCAACAGAATTTAAATCATCCTGCTAATAGATTCGACAGAAATAGGCAGCAGCCAGCAAGCAGTTTCGCTGCTAGAGCTGATAGAGATAGACAACAACCAGCTAGTGGTCAGTCTAGTGTAAATGACAGAGATGAACAACCACCACAAGGTGTTAGACCTGGTAGGGCGAATAGGGACGTGGTATGTTATAGATGCAACCAAACAGGGCACATGGCAATCGGGTGCGCATTACCTAGAGGCAAACAGTGCTATTCGTGTGGTCAGGCAGGGGTGACCGTCAGAGAATGTCGTAATTGTAATCGTCAGGGAAACGGACCCAGGCGCTCGTAGGTGGTCGACCTTCGAGTCAGCCTGAACAAGCATCGACCGATAGGCTAACGTACGTTTTAGATTATGTGATAAGTCATGCTCGTAAAGATGAGAGACCTTATTTAGAAGTGGATGTGCTCGGAAATAAGTTATTAGGTTTGTTGGATTCCGGGGCTTCACGTACCTTTTTAGGGAATCATGGTTGGTCAATCATCGAGAAGTTTGGTTTTTCACTTGATACGACGAAGAAGACGAGTTGTATTGTGGCAAATGGTCAAAGCACGAGTAGTATTGGAACAGTGCAGCTTCCTATGCGAGTTCAGGACAAATTTAGGTTAATAGAGGTCGTCGTCGTTCCTGAGTTGCCGCACACTTTGATTTTAGGATTAGATTTTTGGATTTCGATGGGGATAGTACCGAACTTAAGTACTAATGAGTGGCACTTTGCCGATAATAAAGATGTGATTTGTTCTTTAGAAACATCAGACCAACAAACAACTCTTACACCTTATGAATCAGAACGACTAGAGGAATTGGTCGTTAAATATAAGAATATGATGGGTGACTCACTAGGATGTACAGATAGGGTAGAGCATAAGATTACAACAGATGCAGCACCGATAAGACAACGTTCATATAAGGTCTCACCGGTCATTCAGAAACTTATTGATGACGAAATCGACGAAATGCTGAAAATGGATGTGATAGAACGTAGTAGTAGTTCATGGGCTTCACCAGTGGTAATGGTTCAAAAGAAAAACACAAAGAAATATCGTTTCTGTGTAGACTACCGCAAATTGAACTCAGTGACGGCGCGTGATAGTTATCCTTTACCACTCGTATCCGAGACTCTTGACAAGTTGAAAGATGCTAAATACTTGTCAACTTTAGATATCAAAAGTGCTTATTGGCAAGTACCAATGGAAGAATCATCGAAGCCACTAACAGCATTCATCTGTCGACGAGGTCTCTTCCAATTTAAGCGGTTACCATTTGGTCTTCATAATGCACCTGCAACTTGGCAGAGACTCATAGATAGCATCATAGGAAACGATTTAGACCCCTACGTGTACGTATATCTCGATGACCTCGTAATTGTCACACAGAGCTTTTCTGAACATCTTAGAATTCTTGAGGAAGTCCTACGAAGATTGCAGAATGCAAAGATAACGGTAAGTTGGGAGAAATGCCAACTGTGTAGGCCAGAAATGACTTATTTAGGTTTCGTAGTGGACCGTCGAGGCATCCGAGTTGACCCTAATAAAATTAGAGCCATGTTAGAGCTCCAGAGACCAAGAACTGTCAGAGAAGTTCGTAGAGTTGTAGGTACAATATCCTGGTATAGACGTTTCATAGAGAATTTTTCAGCGATAATAGCTCCAATTACAGCTCTAACTAAGAAAAATCAAAAGTTCGATTGGACTGCAGACTGCGAAAAAGCATTTATTAAGATTAAGGAACTTTTAGTGACTGCACCGATTCTTACATGTCCAGATTATAGCAAGGAATTTGTCATTCAAACAGACGCATCAGGATATGGAATAGGAGCATGTTTAACGCAGCCTTATCCTGAAGGAGACAAAGTCATATGCTATTTGAGTCGATCTTTGACTAAGCAAGAACGTGTTTACACGACCACCGAGCGAGAATGTTTGGCATTGGTTTGGGCGATAGAGAAGCTCCGGCCTTATATTGAGGGGATCTCATTTAAGGTCATAACAGATCATTTTAGCTTAAAATGGCTTCATAGCTTGAAAGAGCCCAGTGGAAGACTTGCTCGTTGGTCTGTAAAATTGCAGCAATATGATTTTGAAGTAATCCATCGGAAAGGGAAAGATTTAGTTGTCCCGGACATGTTGTCTCGCGCAGTACCTATGATTGATACAATTTCGCAGCCCAGAGATGTTTCAACAGCAATTAAAGATCGATGGTACCAAAAGATGGTAAAGAGGGTCGTAGAATCACCGTTAAAATTTATGAACTGGAGATACACTGATAATAAGTTGTATAAATATGTCAAACAAGAATACCCTCAACTTTCGCCATCTAACGAATATTGGAAAGAGGTAGTCCCCAAAGATCATAGGCGTAGAATTATTGGAGAAGCTCACGATCCTCCTACCGCAGGACATATGGGTGTGTATAAAACCTTCCACAGACTGGCAGAAAAATATTATTGGCCAAAAATGCGCCAGGACGTGGCAACTTTTGTAAAGAAATGCTTTGTCTGTGCAGCTCATAAAGGTGATACACAAGGTGTATCTGATCAGATGATATCTCACCCAAAACCAACTCGTCCTTGGGAAATTATTTCGACTGATTTATGTGGACCTCTACCTCGTTCAACAAAGGGTAATTGCTGGATTCTCGTCGTTACGGACTATTTGAGTAAGTTTTCCTTAGTTTTTCCAATGCGAACAGCCCCTACTCAAGCTGTTGTTAAGCATCTTGAGGAGCAAGTATTTATGGTCTTCGGAGTACCCCGTTTGATACTTTGTGATAATGGCCCTCAGTACAAAAGTAATGAGTTTAAGCGTTTTGCTGAGAGTTATCAGGTTAAAATTCAGTATAATCCGTATTATCACCCCAGAGCAAATCCAACAGAAAGGACGAATCGCACGTTAAAAACCATGTTATGTTGCTATGTGAAAGACAACCACAGGAAGTGGGACGAACAAATACATAAACTTGCCTGCGCGATTCGTACTGCAACCCATGAGACAACCAGGATGTCTCCTTTCTTTGTTAATTTTGGTAGAAATATGTGTCTGTCAGGAAAAGATTACTCCAACCCAGTTTTGTTATCTGAAGAGAATGGTGTACAATCCGCAGCTGAAAGTAAGAACGAAGGTTTCCGGAAGCTCTATGCTGATGTTAAGAGAAGGTTAGAGGTGGCTGGAGAGAAAAACGTAGTTCAGTATAATTTGCGTACAAGGGTACCCAACTTTGCTGTGGGTCAGCGTGTTTGGAAGAAAAATTATGTTTTGTCAGATGCTGCGAAGTTTTTCTCGAAGAAGTTAGCACCGAAATTCGTTGGTCCTTATGTGATTAGGAATAAAATTTCTCCATGGATATTTGAGCTTCAGGAACCATCGGGTAAAGTACTGCCAGGGAGTTGGCATGCCAAAGACCTTAAGTCGGCAGCGGACCTCTCCGATTAACCTTTTAGGTTAATCGTCTTGAAGTTGGGGGGGGATTATGTAACGTGTCATTTTTACGTTTAAGACAACGTTACATATTTGTTTATTTAGGTAAATAATCAGGGCTCTTTGATTCGTCTTTCTGTACACAAATATATAGTATTTTATAGAGCTAGGTTTGGAGGTTATATAGTGTCCAAAAAGTTACCTTATAAAGGAGACATTCCATCGAATTACTGTGGACACTACGCACATCGCATTATCTGGACATCGTAATTGGAATTTAAGATCACAGGCTTCGGGAAAAATCACATAAAAATTTTGATTGTTTTGTTTTTATCTGTGGAATTTTGTGATTCACTTGACGTTCATAAAGTTAAACAGCTGTTATGCTGGGGAATGGCGGCGTTGCCGCATCACAAATGGTTTCAGTAACAGGAAGGAAACATTTAGATGAACATTTCATTCCCTTACGTTTATTTCGAGGATATTGGGACAATCCGAACCTCATATCCTTCACGGATTAACTAGTTTTGATAGTGCAAAAACATATTTGGGTCGACCAGGAACAACCGAGGCTCCGCCACTTTGATATCTTTATTAATTTGATAGGGAAAGGTTAAAATAAATACGAGTTATGCACTTTTGTAAATGGGAGATAAACGAGGGATAAAAACCAAGACTAAAAGAATAAACGAAATCGTGTGAGTTAGCATCTGAACACTCTTGTGCCGAGCTTCTTAGCAGTAGTTCAGTGTGTATTTTTGGGTTCAGGTTCAGAAACAACTTTATTACAGTAGAAATGTTTTACAAGAATGGCGTCAAACCATATGAATCTTAGAGAAAACATATATAAAGAGCAAAGGAAACTTGTGACTGAAACTGTAGCTAAAATACAACTAAATTCTACACTTAGTATAGCTTTACTCATATGGGAATTGGTTGAGTGTTCGAATATTCCTGGGTTTGCTGCATGCCCTGATCTCCAGTAATTGATTTTACAGTTGATGGTTTCAATGCTGAGCTTCTTCTAGTCCGTCGGGTTATTCTTCTTCTACTTGATATGTTGGTGGGGGTCCGGTAGGCAAATGTTCGGTCAAATGTATGGAGGGTGTCTCGACGTCCTTGTTATAAAAATTTCAACCGTGGAAATAGATCCGACAACACCTCAAGGTTTGTTTTACGTACTTCCTATCCCTAGGTCGGTGCTGCCCCCTATATACCTGTATGGAACTATGCGGTATCTCCTCATTGGTTGCTTTGAAATCCCCGGGTTTTTCTTCCAGGCTTGCCACTGAATGTAGAGATTTATTTTTGGCGGAAAAGTTTTTTATAAATAGGTTTGCATCCTTTATTTGAATTTCACCGGGAAGATTAGGTTGGTACTATTGCGTTTTACCGTCCCCACTCCCCACCAAATTTACAAAACGGTTTCCGGCCACTGCATTATTCTGGTATCCTCGACGAAGTGCTTGGTCTCTCTTGCTAACGAATTTTGGCTGGGTCGACAACAGTTTCTGGGATCGCCTTTGTTTTTGGTGATTGGCACTACAGCGATTGTAGGAGATATCCCAGAAACTGTGGAAGTGAGTCCGTCGTGTCTAGGCAATCTGGAGTGACGCTCGCACCCTGTTTTGAGGGGGATTTAAGTCGGCCTACGCCATTTGCATCGGTAAGTTCGATTTTATTTTTTTTCATTTTTTTTTATTTGAGTACTCTTCAAGATAATATTTGCCTCCCAAATTGTAATTATTTTTTCGTGGGAAATGTACTTTTTTTGACAAAGGACGTGGGGAATTGTTGGCGTTTTTATATTTTTCTTTTAACCACGTGTTGGATAAAAACTATATATTGTTTTTCTCCTTTGTCTACAGCCCTGTCAATTCCAGCGACGGGACAGTTGGGCTGGACGCTGGTGGGAAGCCGGACGGGCCAGTTATAACCCTGAGAAAGGTACGTTAGGATTATTTTAGTTCATCTGTTTAAATCTACTTTGTTTTATTGAGTCGACATGGGGTTCTCGATTTAAGTTACTGTATAGGGGAACTTCGTGCAAAATTGACGAATTCCAGGAAACTGAAACATTTCATTTTCCACAGGGTTCTACGCTCGGGCAAGAATCAACACTTGAGACCATGTGCTGCCCTAGCATGATGTGCTAAGCGGGCATTAGGGGAGGCGCGGGCAAGCCGGAACAGCAGGAGTGTGTCAGGAAACCTACAACACTTCCAGGTTTACCAAATAAACACCAATAATTATTTAAATAATCAAGGACCCAGGTAGGAGCAAGCCTTAACTATAATTTTTTTCCTCATATATAAATTTTTAATATAATTTAGACGTAATCTTTTCATATATAAGTTTTCACAGTATAATTTCAACATTTCTTGTAAACGCAAGATAAGGTATGACGTCATAACCCTGGTTTTGCGGTGTATTTACTAAGTTTTCCTTCATTTCATTTATTTAAGACAATTTCTATTGTGAAATTTGGATTGTCTTGCTACTTAGGCCCTGACTTGTTCCACTACATTTCATTAATTTTTTTCTATTACATGTTTTTGGTAATACTCCAGTTTTACACTTTCAAAATATACAAGATGAACTAAATTTCTTTGTTATTTGTACAATCCAGTGAACCAACTTTGCGGAGACAAAAGAGAGATGAGATTATATTTTTTTTTTTGCGGTTTCGTTACACATTTTTACCTCATGGGGTGGATCTCTGACTGGGTTGCTGTCTGTCTCATTCTACCCAGCGTAGAATGATGACAGCAGATATTGGGTCTGGGTCTCCCCTATGATGGAACGATTTTGGAAGTATATGTGTATTTTTTTTTACAATCATTTATGTAACCGAGTCTCACACTACTGACTCAGATGTAGGTACACTATGACCTGTTAAAGGAGTCCATCTACCTGTAAAGTATTTCTGTTTTGTCATCTGAATTCGATCTAATAGAATTTTATTCTGTTTATTTTTTTTTGGCTTTTTAATTACACAAATATTCTGGAAGCCTCGGAAGTATAGAATTTCATTGTTTGGCTACAACGTTTGGGTTGAACTGTATTTTATTTAAGATCTTCTTTGTAAAACATTGGTATTAAATAATGTGGCGCACTTAAAATTTTCTTATTTCTGAACCCCCCCCTTCTCCACTGTATAAAAGTTACCGGGCATATCAATGTTTTACCTAGCTGGAAAATACAGTTCTGCTTCCAGATATTTGTTTAATTATTCAATGGGTTTGTTGTGTCACAAAATGGCGGCAACGTCTTCAAGCTGCCACAAATGTCACACAACACATTTTAATAGGCCACAAATTGGCACCCAAATCATTTTTTAACTTTTTTTAAGGCCACAGTGTGAAAGTTTTATTTATAGTTCAAGAATATTCCAAATGTGTTTTTTGTAAAAAATAAGTCATTTTAGGATATTTTAAAAAATGAAGTCCGCCATTTTGGAAAAATGGCGGAAACTCCCCACTTTATGGAGGAATTTTTTGGGGACTTGACTGAAATCGCTTAAAATTGTCCTAAGAAGTAGTGTACCAAATTTTATGCTTGTATACCTAATAGCCACATTTTTGCTTAATTAAGCCGTTATCCTTTGTACTAAATTTTCTAATTCATTTCCCAAGTAACATTTCTTTATTTATAGCAGAAGCTAAAAGGTTACCAGCGCCTTTCCTTAAAACCATTAGTTTCAATGTTTGGTCGCTAGCACGTTCCCATTACCCTTATATACCCCTTAGACCTCCTAAATGGGACTCCCCAATTGGTGGTGGCAACCTATGTATTAAACTCACTATAAAACCATAAGAAATAAACTCTAGCTTCGCCCTCTAGCGGTGCCACCAGTATAGAACCTTTTAGAGCCTAAAGCTATTATGCCAGGTGCTAAAAGCAGCTCAGAAACGTCCTCTATCCTATTATAATACTAGATTTGGTAATTTGGTATCCTGGCGATTCTGTTGAATACCATAATACCTTCAGAGTAAAGAATTTTTCCTATAATGGCTATATAAAATAATTTAGGTCACAAAATTGCCAAAAAAGTCAGAGTCCCAAAATTATTTTATCACATAAAAATATACCGATATATGAGGAGTTTGTCGTCTTGTTGATCATCAAATTGCCTGCCAGACATATTTTTCTGATAAAATCGTATCTGAAAAGCTCTCAAAACAAGCGCGCCACCTTAAAAATGCTTTTTATTCGTTTTTTGATAACAAAATAACAAATATTTAAAATAAAAAAAAAATAATTTACACTATTCACCATTAAAAAAGTCTGTTTGATTTACATAAATCAAAATTAAAGTATAATTACTGTTAAAAAACACTGCTAAAACGACTAGATAAATATTTTCTGTTTACAACATTTTTAAATAATTTCATATACGCCATTATTATTTTATAGTGGTCACTTGGTTTTATTTGTTACTGTATCGCAACAAGGATTTTTGAGTGCCCTTATGAAACCAATAAAAAAGAGAAAGTAAACATTGTCAACATAACCTCACTTAAATTGTTTGTATTTGTTTTTTAAAGTGTTGTGTTATAAAAGCGAATAATTCAACACTTTTAAATGTTTTTTTCGTGCAATTTGCACGTAAAAAAGTCAGCCAATGCAATGATATCTGTTGTGCCTGCAGGTTGGAGGGAAACCTCTTATATTGGCCGTCTAAACAGGCCTTATCTAGGCCTGGGTGCCCTACCCAGGAGGATGGAAACTCAACAATTATTAATTATTGTGCTTTAAATAATCAATCTTGCAATAGGTAGGTACCAATCTGTACCAAGGTATATCTATTATTTTTACCAGATGTACCTAAAAAACTAAAACACGAAAGTATTTGTTTACTTCTGTTAGAACCCTTAAGGACACAAGGTTTTATATGGCCGCCTATTTAAATAATATTGAATATCCAGCTATGGGTAACTATAAATACAAAAGAATTCAGTTTACCTTTAAGCCTTCCTATAAAACCTTTTTAAAATGCCTAAAAGTAATGGCAAAAACCAAAAGTCTAAGTTTATATTTACCACTCTTAAAAACCTTAAGGAAAGTAGGTTCTATATGGCCGCCTATATAATCATAGTTACTATTAAACTACTGGTAACTATAAAAACAAAAGGTAACCTTTTAGCTCTATTATAAAACACTTTTGTTATGACCTAAAGTAATGAAAGAAACTAAATGACCAAAGTTTATATTTATTTCTTTTTAAAAACTTTAGGTAAAAGGGTTTTATAAGACCATCTTTATAAATCAGAAATCAATAAAACCAAAAGTATCTAAAAGGAAGAGAAGGAATATCAGTTTTATTATACTCCCTTTATATATCACTTTTTGGTTGTATAACACCTCTTTAGGTAATTGGCAATATAAATTACCTTTATGTAGCAAAATTGATCCTAAAAGCCATAACAGCACCCTCTAAATAACCTCGGAACCAAATTAATAAAACCTTGAGTGGTAATAATGTTACTTGGGTTAGGAGTAAAATTAATTTTAAAAATTTCCACAATAAATTGGATTCATTTTCACCATACATTAAGACTTTAATGATTTTTGCCTTCCTAGCATGCGCAGCAATGGCTAAAAAAGTAATAGTTTTTATTCCCCTCCCCCCACCCCAATATTAGGGTTTTTGCTTTTCCGGTTATTCTTTTCTTTCTATCATGTCTCAAAGCCTCCTAAAATTTTTAACATCCCGTTTTTGAATTATAAGAAATTTCCAAGGCTGTACCCAGGGTGGGGACAGAACCCGGCCCATTCCTCCCCTAAGCCTAAAATGTTTGAAGATACTTGCCACATATTTTATGAATCAAAATGAGGCACAACTGCTATTGGCATTTTTCTGCTTTTATCTAACAATGAATTAGTTACTTGATTGATAAAGTAGTTCAGGCCCTACAGGTTCATATACTGCGGTTAATGAGAGGTATGGATAAACATGAGACTTCCGACCCCGACCATTTTACGAAGGAAAACCCCCCTCCTTTAAAGGTGCCTTTTAACAGTTTTTTGCTAATAACTCAAAAACTGTCAACTTTTTTAAAAATTCTCCGCAAACCTTTTGTTGAGCAGAAAAAAATAAAATTTTTGTTTTTTCTTGTGGTTTGTTATATACGTAACACATTGTTTTTCTCAAAAAAGTTTGTTCAGTTAAAAATCCTCTGTATATAATTACATATTTTATACACTATATTATATTTCTAGGAATCGTCAAATCAATCAAAAATTGAACATTTATTTTTGAAACTCATTAAAGAATAAACTAATGTGAGTATAAAACTATTTGTGTTAAGTAACCTTAATACTCATTGTTTCGATCTGACCTTATATAAAGTGGATGTGGTGGGGCCATCCCCACCGGACCTCCCTCAAAAGTGCTCTGTGACAGTATCTTCCAAACTTGTAACTTGACGAAAGTAAGAGTTATTAATGCTGACAAAAAGTCCTCTCTAACGATGTGTAACTGCCCCCATTACGTCAGTGGCGCATCTTTTATACGCACATAAATAAATGGAAGGTGTCAAAAAAATGTTTGTATTTTCCTAAATTTTATTTTTAATTTATTTAAGTCTGCTTTTAATGATATACATCACTCCTCCTAAAAGTGGCGGTGTATCTTGCATAAACGTACAACAAATGGTTATATTTCTATATCTCCAGGAATACATATTTAAGCACATAAGCACTATTACAGATGCTGCTTTTGAATGATGAAATGAAAAAAGCAACACACTTGGTCCGGATTTATACTAGACTCCTTTAAATATTTTAAGTTATGAAGCTCTATGCTTTGAGGGGGGGGGATTGATATATATCGTTGGAATGGAAATTTTTTCAGCTTTAAAAGTAAGATATAAAAGGAGACATGTAGGACTATAAAATTTAGGAAAATTAAAGAAGTTTCTTGCCACTCCTTCCATTTATTTAAATGCCTATAAAAGGTGCGCCACTGTTGCAAGGGCGGCGGTGTTTTACATCTTTAGATTGGACTTTTTGTCAGCCTTAACAATTATTAATGACACAGAAAAACTGTATGTCTTCTCCACTAAAGTCTTTATTGTTTCGGGTTTTATTTAGGACATGTTTCGAGTGTAAGCATCTAGCATTAGTAATTTAATGATTAGTTTTTAGATATACCAAAATGAGGACACTCTTACCCATTGGCGTCCTGGTATGGGGGTTTAAATTCAAATTTCGCGCGGTTAACATACCCCGAAAGTGGAATATACTGTCATAACCTCAAAATAATTTATTTTTCTTCTTTTCCAACAATGTGGCGTATGAAGCATAAATTTAACAAAAAGAAATTTCATTTGAAAAAATGAAAATAAGTTAAAAAATAAAAATGAAATTAAGTTAAATTAAAATTAAATATAGTTAAGATGGTAAATAAAAGATATAGCTTGATGGTTGATTAGTGACTTAAACCAATAAAAATGTGGTTCAAGATATATTTGATCACCCTGAAAAGACAAATATTAAAATTTAAAATTCCTTTATCTTTAACGCAATTCTATATCTTTTGAATTACAGAATTCTCCACTTCCCACTCCTGTTCAGGATTCCTCTTTTTCGCTGGATTTGCAACTAGTAATAGCATCTATTTGTACTCTCGCATTAGCTTGCTGGGGGTACGAGAGTCTTTTGAAGGTTTTTGAAAGGTATGTTACATTTTAAGGGGGTATCGGTTTAATCTATTTAATATGCACTAAAGTTGCTTCGGATGTAGTTACACTTCTTTGTTTAACTTGTTTTAGCTGATAATGGGTCTTTTTAGACTCGAAATATTTCCATAAAAAATCCGAAACAATAAAGACTTTAGTGGAGAAACATACAGTTTTTCTTTGTAATTTGCAAACTCCACTTTGAGAAATGGACTATTTTTTCAATTATTAATTAGTTGTTTTCCGCCAAGGTAAAAGTTTGCAAATAATTAGGAAAATACTCTCAGAAAGCACTTTTAAACGGGGAGAGGGGGTGAGAAAACCGAGGGGAAAGTGCACACCTCCACTTAACATCAACAACTCCAACATAACTGGAAAAATTGAGTTTTAAGTTGTTATTAAGCAGAAATAATTTTTTGCTCACCTTAATTTATAATATACGAATTTTTTTAAATTTTTAATTAATTTAAGATTCTTAGAAACAGATTTATTTTTATTTAAAGGCGGATGGATAAATATCATTGTATATAATGGGTTTAAAACTAAAAATACTTTTAAAATAATGTGTTGGATAAAAATTGCCAGAAGAAAAACAAACATTTAGAATTTAAAAATTTCCCCCTTTTTGTACGCCTATGGCACGTGCACTACTACTTTTGTAGAGGATCTATATGTATTGGTGGAAAGAAAATTTTGCTTGTTCGAAAAATGATTTCTTGAGAATTTGATAGTTTTTGAGTTATAAGCAAAAAACTGTCAAAAAGCAAGTTTAAAGGAGGGGAACCACCCCCATGCCACGGGTTTATATCTCCCCAGTGCCGAAGAGACTTCGAACACTTGTATCATGAAATAAATACATATTTTATCAGTGTACATGGGACAACATAAAAAAACACCTACGTTGATTTTTTTAAAGGTAAGATATGGCCCTTACTATATTGAAGTTATGAATAATGACAACTTTTATATTTTACGAAATCTTGAAGAAAAACTAAAAATTGTCCAGTGTCTCGCCACCCTCCCCTAGGGCCTGAACTAAATGTAATTAGCTAATGCCAATTTCGCCAGACTGAATTTCATCCCTTTATGCCAATTCAGCATAGTGTTAGGAAAGCACTACCTCCAATTGGGCATATTTGATTGGAGTTAGCAGAGTTCATTAGGCCCTTGAACAATCTTTATATTCTGATTTAGTTTTTACCCTGCTATGCCAACGATTTTAAATTTTTGTTGCAAAAGTTTAAAAAAAAAGCCAGTGTGACAGTTTGGTGTATATACAATTTTTTTATAAAAGAAGTTTTTTAAAAAAGTAGCAGGTTGTATTTAGAGACGTATCTGGGGGCAAGGCAGTGCCCCGCCAAGATCGCGCAACCTGCCGTACAAACTTTTCTTGAAACATTTCAGTCCATATTTGACCTATCTAAAACTCTACTTCGGAATGAGCTACGAAACTTAAACTTCGTTCAGTCGTAGACCTTGACAGAGTTGTAAACAATCCCTATAAATTTCATAGACTTCTATAAAGCAGTAAAGTTTTTTTTTAAATTTATTTATTTATTATTTATTTATTAATTTATTTATTTAACCTGCTATTACATTCAACTATTACTGTCACTAGCAACATAAAGTAAGTAGTATAAAGTAATCAAAAGTTAAAACGCAAAGTTAGGTGTTTATAGCACTGGACGCCTAGGTGCATGTGTACCTGTATGCATCCAAGTCTACAAAAATGTTCCAGGTAAATGATCAAGAAAAAATACTTACACAAAAAAAATAATAATCAAACAAAAAACTAATCACCTAAATAATCTTAAATAACTTGGATCTTGCATTTGTCAAGTGTCTAGACCTAGTTTTTTTATATGATTGCCATAAATAATTCATAATTTTCAATTAAATATCTTTTGCAAGTTTTCGAATACATTTTCTGGGGGTAGAATATTAATAATTTTCGGTCCTATTGATGTTATAAATCTTTGGCCTGCGGTTGTGCTTTGGTATGGTGTTTTTAAGTTTTTTTTATTTCTTGTATCATGCTCGTGATTAAGTGTTTCTTTAAGTCTAGGATTTTTGTGATAAAATATAAGTGTTGTATGAAAATATTGAAGCCTTGTATTCAAGATTTGGTTTTCAATGTATATTTGGTTGGTTGGATAGAGTCTGTCTTTTTTAAATATTACTTTTATTTTTTTTAAGTAGATAAGGAATTTTAAAAAACTTCGAATATGCCACTCACTCACTCATGTATAGATCATCAAATTTCTACTGTACTTCCAGATATGCTACAAAGCTGAAATTCGGCAGACTGATAGAAATAATTATGAATATTCAAAAAACTCAAAATTTTCAACAAAAAATAATTTATTTCGTATTGCTTTAATACGATGTTTTCTATTAACACACGATGGTCAAAACGAAGGGGTAATAAGAAACATTTCTATTCTAAACTGCTTTAACACAAAAAAAACATTTAAAAACAATACAAAGAAAGGTATATTATTTGGCCACAATTAAAGTATTAAAACTACAAATAAAGTGTTAAAAATCATATTCCACCACCTAGTCACTGAACGCCTCTCTCTCCCTGTTCCGATTTTAATGGTATTGCACACCAAACGACAAATAATCGCACCGTCGCACAGTGGAACGGGCTTATGGGAACGGTTGGACATGAGGTTTTTTACTTGGTACTTTCAATCTGGAAAACTTAGGAATAATTTTTATACACCGTAATATTGTATAAAGAGTGACGCTTTATATTTGAAAAAATTAATTGCTTTGCATAACTTAAACCATATATAGGGCGGCCGAAAATTATAGTGTGTTTTACACAAACATATTTTTTTTAAATGCACATTCTTTACCCAAATATCACTTAATTTCTTCGTATCAAATTTTTTGGAAAGGAGGAGCTTTAAATTTTATTAGAAAAAAATATTTTGTTATAAATTAATAATTTATTATGTAGGGTGGTCACCAAAAATGAGTCGACAAATGCTCATTTCTTCAAAAAATTTTGTCCAATTTTTAGCAAATTTAATGTCACAACTGACATTTTATAAATATTCAAGATGGTGGAGAAATAATTCTAATATTAGGTTATTTTGCAACAAATTTGATATGCTTCTGCAGGCATTCACTACGTTTTCCTTTTTTTCTGATGGTCAAATAAACCTAAAAATGATTGTCAAAGAGAAGGCAATGGATCTTCCAAACATGCAGATTGCTCTTCATTTCTTTTATTTACAGAAAATAGTTGACTTAACCATAAGGTATTGTGTTAAAAACATTTTGACGATGACGATTCTAGAATTCCATTTAGAATATAGTGTGTTACAAAACTTTAGAAAATGGAGCAAGGTCTTTTTCTGGAATATTTAATTGGGGGAAGTAAGCATTCTATAGCTTTCATAAGATCACAAAAAATAACATTATTTTCACTCAAAATTTTGTAAACTGAATAATTTGTTAAATTTTCTAAATCCATAATTTGAAACTATTATTTTACGTTCTAATTTAACTTCCAAACAAAGAGGAAAACATGTGTAAACCATGGTCTAGTAGGTTTTTTGTTAATATTTATTTAGGGAATGGAGTTTATAGTTAAACCAAGAAATTATGAAGTTTTTACATTACGTATTATCTAATGAACTGTACCCTCCTCCTATTTAGCAAGTTTGACCCTTAACGCATTAAAGTAAAATGCATTAAACGGAATTTAAAACACAAAAAATAAAAACAAACAGGTCAACCTAATTATTAGGAATTTTTTGTATTGATTCAGTAGTATTTTCCCACAAAATTCTTGATTTTTTAAGTATACGCCAAATTAAATCGATATTTTCTCAAAAGGTGGCAGCTAGGGGCGGCCAATTCTTTTAGATTATGATAGTAGACATCTTCCTTCATTATATTTTATAAACATTTTTGGGGGCGTTCCGCGACGACATTTTATAGGACCTTTTATAAAAAAAATTCTTAAAAAAAACATGGTATTATTTATATAGGTGTAAACTCACCAATAATGTAATAATCACTATGAAAATATATAGCAAGTATAAAGCACCATTTACCCTAATACCGTAAAACAAAATAAATAATAAAAAGCCTAAAATAAAGTTTTGTGTTACATAATTTATTATATAGTATGAATTTTCCTTCAATTTTTTCAATTTAGGAACTCTTTACTTTCACCCTGTATAATAATTCTACGGACAAAAATTTTCAAAAAACTTTGTTAAAACGAAATAAAGCAACTATTTACAAATGTAACACTATACTTTTTAAACAACAAGTGAAATTAAAGAAAGAAAAAAAAGAAAAAAAGGAAAAATTTTTTTTTGTCTTTGGCCGGGACTCGAACCCGAAACCTCTTGCTCTGTACGCAGACATTCTAAGCATTGAACTACACAAGACCACACATAAATTTTTGGAAAACTTTCATCTATGCAGTGCGCGGTGTCTCAATAAATTAACGAGAATTCTCAGGGTATTAACTCGACCAAGTCATCCAACTGATCATATTTCTTCTTTCCCACTGTCAAAGGTATGATAACTCAAATTAGACGTAAAGAATCAACGTCTGAAAGCATGAGATCACCTTTTCTTGTGTTAAAATTTCTGATCGCAATGGGCGATTGCCAATATAATTATCAAATACCAAATTGAAAATAATGCAAGGACCTAAAACTATAATTTTTATCACAGGAATATGATTATAATTTTGTATCCAATGTCCAACATGTAACGCAGAGCCATTTCACCGGGCGCCAGAGCCATTCCACCGGGCGTCGTCGCGTCGACGTCGAGTAAACCCGGTACCAAACAGGCTATTTCGTAGTGTCAAATATTGTTAAAGTTATCGTTGTCGGTGAAAGTCTCGGGCCTAAATTTGGCACGACCAAAAACTATTTAATATTTCATATATCATCGAAAATATACCAACCTAACCTTACTACTCCGAAACTTACCACAATAATAGGATGAATAATAGTTACATAATCATCCTGCCTTAATTTCTCTGATTTTGTTTGATTAAAATTATATTGAAATCGTGGTGAATAAATGAGGCTATCTTCGGTGTCGTTATCTACAACGTCAACTTTTTCAATGTATTCGCTAAAAAAGAAGAAGGGCCTTAAGCTGTGATAAGCTCATAACAACTACCCAATAATAAGCATTATTACCGACCAAAAAAGGAAAGAATAATTTTTTAAAGTTTAATCAATAGCAGTGTTCCATCAACCCGTTCGACGGCCATAAAACCGTCCAAAAAATCCCAATGCGCACGCAATGCAGTACGAGGAGTACGAGGACTGTTTTAAAATGGTTTTGGTTAGATGGAACGGCCAAATAACTGTCCAAAAACCGAATGCTGTTCGATTTACTTTAGGCATGTGATTATATGCGAGAGAGTTATATTCAAAGTCACGTGACTAAGAGAAAGGGTAGGTTTGGTCGTCTGGCGTAACGATAAATCGTGGGCAACGTATGAATTCGAGAGCACGAAATTAAAGTTGCACACAAAAAGGATTACACAATTACATAGGATTCATAATATATTTTGCATTTTAGTTCTTTAAAATGCAGATCAAATTACATTAATTTAATTTATATTCACAAACTATAAACCACTACAGACTGCCTAATAAACTAAATATACCAAATATTAAAACGAACTTGCATTAGCACATATCTTTAGGCGAAACTTGTAAAAAAAATATTAATTTTTTCTAATATCACAAGTTTTATGTGAAATTTATATATTTATTTATTTTTATTTTGTTATTTGATTTTTACAAAATATTTGTGAAATTACCTACATATTATAGAAAGCCTTAATATTCAAAAGGTTTTTGCGATTTTATTAATTTTTAGGAAATAGAGATCGTGATACTTCTAAGAATTTAGGAAAATCACATTTTGTAGCTTGTACTTTGATAGGTATATATAGTTATTGACTTTAATGTCGATACCTTAAAGCGAAGTCGTTTGTTCTTCCGCCAAATCTGGTCTAAAATTTCACATCCGGTGTTACTCCTCTTCTTTTAACTTTTAGTTCACAGGTCATCGGGATTTGCTGCGATCAGGGTAAACCCTTATGTTTCTACTCCTATCCAATCACCTGCTAGAGGTATTTGATTACTTTGATTCCTTCGATTATTTTAGTATTTGTCTCTATTTTTATTTATTTTTAGATTTTATGTATTTCTTTGTATGTAAGGCATTAGATTTTGTAAAACAAAATTGTACACAGGACAGTTTCTACGTAATTCTTAGTTTATTTTTTATTTTTTAAATTTTAGCCCGCATTTTGAAAATTTCAATTGAATATTTCCATAATATCAACAACAAAAATATACTTGTAAGTATAAGTAATGTTCTTCGAATTAACGACAGTCCGAGGATTTTGCACTAATTGTCTGATTGAATTAAATACAGTTACAGTAATCAAAGTACCGATAGTAACAAATATATAAAATTACTTTGTAGTCCAGTAACGATTAGTAACGAGTATTCAAAAGAAATGAAAATCAACACATCTATCACCTGTTAAACTAGTTGTTCTTTTTCTAAGCAGGCTACCCTTTGGTCAGTATTTTTTTTTATGTGGTATACCTACAACATTCCGCAGTCTCCTAGTAATAAAAATTAAGAGGCTTTTGCAAAAAAATCAACAGATGCTGCAGATGTTGCACAATTTTTTTTTTGGAAATTTAAAAAATATTTGTTTGTTTACGTGGCTTACCCGGCATTTTGTCATGTGTTAAAATTGGTTGTGAAACTTTATTTATTTTGACAAAAATTTAAATTTTTTGGGTTTTCACTGTTTTTTGAATTTTCTCAGACAAATGTAAATTTAATGAAATTTTATGGTTTTATTTTTATCGCAGGTGATGTAAACTAGAAATGTGTGTGTTTTACATACAATTTTTCCGCGCCTTCTAATGCGCCTGTCTGAAATTCTTGTATTTCAGAGGAGTCCGAGCCAGTTTAGGTTGCTTGATGGAACGGAAAACTAACTGTCCTATAACAGTACAACGTCGACCTGGACCGCAAAAAGGATTTTTGTACCGTTTTATGACCGTCGCGTCGCACGCGTTGTTGGAACGAACTTAATATGTTTTTGAGATGTTTAAGGTTTAAATCACCAAAACCTGTTACTGTTAACAGATGAAAGATAAATAAAACTCTTTATAACAAGATTTCACGGATTTTTTACTAAGAAAATTGATTGCTAGCCCTTTGAAAAAGAAGAGTATATAATGCTAACCCTCGCCAACACTGCAGACCTTTATTTAAAACAGCTAGAATCCTAACTCTTCCTTGTCTCTTTATACTCGAAACTGTTGGCCTTGTTTACAAGAAAAAACTGTAACAGGATAATCATACCAACGTCGGCCATTACACAACCCGGCAATCTGAGAATCTACCCTTGCCAATACCAAGATTAACTCTAACAAAAAATGAAAGCATAAAACTTTATAATCACCTGCCAATTATAATTAGGAGAATTCAAAATTTACCCCACACAAGCCATGTTTTGACTTAATCTATCTCAAATTTTTGAAATCTACCCCCACCCTTAAAAACAACAAAAACTAAAATGTATTTTGTTAAACTCCGGACTCAATTACCTTTCGTTTGATATCACACACGCCATATTTTCACTTAAACTCTAATTTTTGAAATATACCCCCACTCTTTTTTTTTAAATAAATTAAAATGTATTTTGTTTAACTCCAGCCTCAATTAGGCGCTGACTCGTGACGTAGGTTGACATTAGCACCCCGACATAAATTGTAATTTTGGAACATACTTATTTTTTATTGCTGTCCAACTCATAGCGCTGCACAGTGGGCCCCCGGATCTGATTTTTGACCAAAATTAGAAAAATAGATTTTGTCACAATACTTTGTTTTGAAATGAGAAAGAAGTAATTATCAATCAAAATGGCGAATCCAAAATGGCGAAGTTTCCTATTTATGAACCGGTAAGTTTGAAATTTAGTGCTAATATTCGCTAAATGTGATTTTTGACCTAAATTTTAAAAAAAACTTATTTACCAGTTTGTTTCAAATTTGGAACCTTGGCGTGTCTAAAGTCGTAGAGTATAATTATGAAATCAAACTTAAAAATTACATGACGAATCCAAAAGGGCAGAGTTTTCTATTTGTGAACCGATATGTATCAAAATTGGAACTTTCGAGTGTATAAAGCCGATAGATTTCTCACTCAAACCTAGAAAAAATATTATGGCGGATTCGAAATGGAGAACTTTTACATTTATGAACCGATATGTATTAAATCTGGAACTCTGCGGTGTTTAACGTCGCTTATTATTATTTTTTACTTAAACAAAGAAAAACTTGTACGGCGGACCCAAAATCTTTATCTTATAGACTATCCTATATTTATAAACCGATTTGTGGCGAACCTAGAACTTAGATTATTTAAGGTTAAAGCTCACCGTGTAATGTGGAAAAAAGCTGCGTTGAAAAGGATGAGGAGTTTACATAACTAACTAACATAAGCTAAAAATCAAACTAAAAATTAAAAATATTAAAAAAAGTTAAACGATATTATTTTTTGGCTCTACCAAAAACTAGAAAATAATACGAACGTAACCCTGACTTTGTAGCGGATAAGAACCTGCAAGTTTAATTAATGACTGCATAATCAAATAAGAATGATTTTTCTAGAAAAATTTGTTTTTAAGTGCAACAAAATAAATATTTATAAAGCGTCCACTTTTTTATACCAGTTTGTTAAAAGTCAGGATTGGTAAACTGCTGATGATTTAAGATCGAACCGTTTACCTTACCTACAAAAGCATTTTTACCTAATTCGTCTTTCATAAACAATCCACCTGTAAAAGTTAATTTTATCTGTAAATTTTGGTTTTTGAGCCATTGCAGTTGGTTTTTATTATGGAGTGACCATATTTTTATTTGATTTTTGAAATTAGTATATAGTTAGTATTTTTATACATTATTTATATTTTTTATTAATATATATTTTTCAATATTTATTTGTTTAATTTAGCCTAAAGAGCTTTAAAAATAATAGAGAAAAACTTTTGTAGCAGCAGATTTTAAAGTACAATTTTTGAAAAATATGTATACATACTTATAAAAATAAAAATTTTAAAAACATGGTTGATGAGGGAAGCAAAATTTTTGTCCAACATTTATAAGAAATCTATATTTTTATAGACTTTCAGAAATGCCTAGCAAAAACCATTGTCTGACCTGTCTACACATCAAAATTAGAATCAAAATGTACTGGTAGAAAGTCTAATTAGGGGAAAGGGGGGCAAAATGGGATACTTAATTTTATAGGCCCTTTTCTCCTATTAAATGGTCACCAGTAGTGCGTTCGTTATTTGAAATTAAGTTGGCTAGATACGTTATCTTTATGTTAGTATTCAGTTTAAACGATTTAGAACTCCATCATACTTTATTTTTATTTTTGCCTTTGGTAAAATGGGGTGCCTATGTGGCGAAACGGGTTGTGTAATTTAGAATTAATATTTTTGTAAGACCAGTCTTATTTATTAAAATACTAAACAAGTTAAAAGTACTTATTTAAAAAATAAAAAGTTGTAACATATTGTAAATACATTTATAATAATTAAATTTAGTAATTACAAAATTTATAAAGAATTACAGCGACCAAGTCATCGCTGTCGACTCTCCTACACGGATTTTGCGTCAATTTTTTGCAAAGACAACATAAAATACGAGTTTTAGTGATGCTATCAAAAAAAAAAATTTTTTTTGGGGGTATAGGTTACTAGGTATAACAAGGTACCCCATTTTGCCCCCATGAAAAAACCCCGTATTGGCCCAAACCACCAGTTAAATTCAAACAAAAATCATACATAGTAAAGGACTAATCTTACGGGCGATGCGTTTAATTATGAATAATACATAAACCCACTAATCGTTCAATGTAAACAAAACTTTAAAAAGTCTGTAAAAAATTTACTTACTGTCACAAAATGCGCAAGTTATTTTTACAATAAACAGCGCACATCACATGTTGAGCAAAAACCAACTTAAGCTCAGCCGACCGGCACCAATTATATTGCGGAGAGTTGAACCAGTTATAGGGATAAAACATCTGATATTAAAAGGTTTTATTTTTGTGCAATTTACTTAAAACTGCGATATCACGTTTTACCCGCGTACCCCATTTTGCGCCCCCCTTTCCCCTACCTTTTTTAGATTTATTTTATGCGAATTTTATACAACATAAAATATTGTCGTAAAATGGCTTAAAATCTGGATCAAACCGCCATACAAATATGGTAATTTAACGCGTTCCTTTGAAAGGAAAAATGACACTTCTAAAAAATAACTAAGTTACGTCAATTAAATCATAGTTTTTTCAAGGCCTGCTGGACTATCTACTCTTTTTTGTAAAGGTATTAAGAAGTTTCAGTACGTTTTTAATTTAACCCTTTTTGGCCAAAAATTAGATCTGCGAGCCCACTATGTGCATCAGAAAATTCATTGACGTTGATTGTCAAAATGGCATGACAGTTATAGATTGGATGCGC
>OY755039.1:51438192-51445692 GCA_963576565.1 Aspidapion aeneum
CAGACAGACAGACAGACAGACAGACAGACAGACAGACAGACAGACAGACAGACAGACAGACAGACAGACAGACAGACAGACAGACAGACAGACAGAACAGACAGACAGACAGACAGACAGACAGACAGACAGACAGACAGACAGACAGACAGACAGACAGACAGACAGACAGACAGACAGACAGACAGACAGACAGACAGACAGACAGACAGACAGACAGACAGACAGACAGACAGACAGACAGACAGACAGACAGACAGACAGACAGACAGACAGACAGACAGACAGACAGACAGACAGACAGACAGACAGACAGACAGACAGACAGACAGACAGACAGACAGACAGACAGACAGACAGACAGACAGACAGACAGACAGACAGACAGACAGACAGACAGACAGACAGACAGACAGACAGACAGACAGACAGACAGACAGACAGACAGACAGACAGACAGACAGACAGACAGACAGACAGACAGACAGACAGACAGACAGACAGACAGACAGACAGACAGACAGACAGACAGACAGACAGACAGACAGACAGACAGACAGACAGACAGACAGACAGACAGACAGACAGACAGACAGACAGACAGACAGACAGACAGACAGACAGACAGACAGACAGACAGACAGACAGACAGACAGACAGACAGACAGACAGACAGACAGACAGACAGACAGACAGACAGACAGACAGACAGACAGACAGACAGACAGACAGACAGACAGACAGACAGACAGACAGACAGACAGACAGACAGACAGACAGACAGACAGACAGACAGACAGACAGACAGACAGACAGACAGACAGACAGACAGACAGACAGACAGACAGACAGACAGACAGACAGACAGACAGACAGACAGACAGACAGACAGACAGACAGACAGACAGACAGACAGACAGACAGACAGACAGACAGACAGACAGACAGACAGACAGACAGACAGACAGACAGACAGACAGACAGACAGACAGACAGACAGACAGACAGACAGACAGACAGACAGACAGACAGACAGACAGACAGACAGACAGACAGACAGACAGACAGACAGACAGACAGACAGACAGACAGACAGACAGACAGACAGACAGACAGACAGACAGACAGACAGACAGACAGACAGACAGACAGACAGACAGACAGACAGACAGACAGACAGACAGACAGACAGACAGACAGACAGACAGACAGACAGACAGACAGACAGACAGACAGACAGACAGACAGACAGACAGACAGACAGACAGACAGACAGACAGACAGACAGACAGACAGACAGACAGACAGACAGACAGACAGACAGACAGACAGACAGACAGACAGACAGACAGACAGACAGACAGACAGACAGACAGACAGACAGACAGACAGACAGACAGACAGACAGACAGACAGACAGACAGACAGACAGACAGACAGACAGACAGACAGACAGACAGACAGACAGACAGACAGACAGACAGACAGACAGACAGACAGACAGACAGACAGACAGACAGACAGACAGACAGACAGACAGACAGACAGACAGACAGACAGACAGACAGACAGACAGACAGACAGACAGACAGACAGACAGACAGACAGACAGACAGACAGACAGACAGACAGACAGACAGACAGACAGACAGACAGACAGACAGACAGACAGACAGACAGACAGACAGACAGACAGACAGACAGACAGACAGACAGACAGACAGACAGACAGACAGACAGACAGACAGACAGACAGACAGACAGACAGACAGACAGACAGACAGACAGACAGACAGACAGACAGACAGACAGACAGACAGACAGACAGACAGACAGACAGACAGACAGACAGACAGACAGACAGACAGACAGACAGACAGACAGACAGACAGACAGACAGACAGACAGACAGACAGACAGACAGACAGACAGACAGACAGACAGACAGACAGACAGACAGACAGACAGACAGACAGACAGACAGACAGACAGACAGACAGACAGACAGACAGACAGACAGACAGACAGACAGACAGACAGACAGACAGACAGACAGACAGACAGACAGACAGACAGACAGACAGACAGACAGACAGACAGACAGACAGACAGACAGACAGACAGACAGACAGACAGACAGACAGACAGACAGACAGACAGACAGACAGACAGACAGACAGACAGACAGACAGACAGACAGACAGACAGACAGACAGACAGACAGACAGACAGACAGACAGACAGACAGACAGACAGACAGACAGACAGACAGACAGACAGACAGACAGACAGACAGACAGACAGACAGACAGACAGACAGACAGACAGACAGACAGACAGACAGACAGACAGACAGACAGACAGACAGACAGACAGACAGACAGACAGACAGACAGACAGACAGACAGACAGACAGACAGACAGACAGACAGACAGACAGACAGACAGACAGACAGACAGACAGACAGACAGACAGACAGACAGACAGACAGACAGACAGACAGACAGACAGACAGACAGACAGACAGACAGACAGACAGACAGACAGACAGACAGACAGACAGACAGACAGACAGACAGACAGACAGACAGACAGACAGACAGACAGACAGACAGACAGACAGACAGACAGACAGACAGACAGACAGACAGACACAGACAGACAGACAGACAGACAGACAGACAGACAGACAGACAGACAGACAGACAGACAGACAGACAGACAGACAGACAGACAGACAGACAGACAGACAGACAGACAGACAGACAGACAGACAGACAGACAGACAGACAGACAGACAGACAGACAGACAGACAGACAGACAGACAGACAGACAGACAGACAGACAGACAGACAGACAGACAGACAGACAGACAGACAGACAGACAGACAGACAGACAGACAGACAGACAGACAGACAGACAGACAGACAGACAGACAGACAGACAGACAGACAGACAGACAGACAGACAGACAGACAGACAGACAGACAGACAGACAGACAGACAGACAGCCAGCCAGACAGACAGACAGACAGACAGACAGACAGACAGACAGACAGACAGACAGACAGACAGACAGACAGACAGACAGACAGACAGACAGACAGACAGACAGACAGACAGACAGACAGACAGACAGACAGACAGACAGACAGACAGACAGACAGACAGACAGACAGACAGACAGACAGACAGACAGACAGACAGACAGACAGACAGACAGACAGACAGACAGACAGACAGACAGACAGACAGACAGACAGACAGACAGACAGACAGACAGACAGACAGACAGACAGACAGACAGACAGACAGACAGACAGACAGACAGACAGACAGACAGACAGACAGACAGACAGACAGACAGACAGACAGACAGACAGACAGACAGACAGACAGACAGACAGACAGACAGACAGACAGACAGACAGACAGACAGACAGACAGACAGACAGACAGACAGACAGACAGACAGACAGACAGACAGACAGACAGACAGACAGACAGACAGACAGACAGACAGACAGACAGACAGACAGACAGACAGACAGACAGACAGACAGACAGACAGACAGACAGACAGACAGACAGACAGACAGACAGACAGACAGACAGACAGACAGACAGACAGACAGACAGACAGACAGACAGACAGACAGACAGACAGACAGACAGACAGACAGACAGACAGACAGACAGACAGACAGACAGACAGACAGACAGACAGACAGACAGACAGACAGACAGACAGACAGACAGACAGACAGACAGACAGACAGACAGACAGACAGACAGACAGACAGACAGACAGACAGACAGACAGACAGACAGACAGACAGACAGACAGACAGACAGACAGACAGACAGACAGACAGACAGACAGACAGACAGACAGACAGACAGACAGACAGACAGACAGACAGACAGACAGACAGACAGACAGACAGACAGACAGACAGACAGACAGACAGACAGACAGACAGACAGACAGACAGACAGACAGACAGACAGACAGACAGACAGACAGACAGACAGACAGACAGACAGACAGACAGACAGACAGACAGACAGACAGACAGACAGACAGACAGACAGACAGACAGACAGACAGACAGACAGACAGACAGACAGAGACAGACAGACAGACAGACAGACAGACAGACAGACAGACAGACAGACAGACAGACAGACAGACAGACAGACAGACAGACAGACAGACAGACAGACAGACAGACAGACAGACAGACAGACAGACAGACAGACAGACAGACAGACAGACAGACAGACAGACAGACAGACAGACAGACAGACAGACAGACAGACAGACAGACAGACAGACAGACAGACAGACAGACAGACAGACAGACAGACAGACAGACAGACAGACAGACAGACAGACAGACAGACAGACAGACAGACAGACAGACAGACAGACAGACAGACAGACAGACAGACAGACAGACAGACAGACAGACAGACAGACAGACAGACAGACAGACAGACAGACAGACAGACAGACAGACAGACAGACAGACAGAGACAGACAGACAGACAGACAGACAGACAGACAGACAGACAGACAGACAGACAGACAGACAGACAGACAGACAGACAGACAGACAGACAGACAGACAGACAGACAGACAGACAGACAGACAGACAGACAGACAGACAGACAGACAGACAGACAGACAGACAGACAGACAGACAGACAGACAGACAGACAGACAGACAGACAGACAGACAGACAGACAGACAGACAGACAGACAGACAGACAGACAGACAGACAGACAGACAGACAGACAGACAGACAGACAGACAGACAGACAGACAGACAGACAGACAGACAGACAGACAGACAGACAGACAGACAGACAGACAGACAGACAGACAGACAGACAGACAGACAGACAGACAGACAGACAGACAGACAGACAGACAGACAGACAGACAGACAGACAGACAGACAGACAGACAGACAGACAGACAGACAGACAGACAGACAGACAGACAGACAGACAGACAGACAGACAGACAGACAGACAGACAGACAGACAGACAGACAGACAGACAGACAGACAGACAGACAGACAGACAGACAGACAGACAGACAGACAGACAGACAGACAGACAGACAGACAGACAGACAGACAGACAGACAGACAGACAGACAGACAGACAGACAGACAGACAGACAGACAGACAGACAGACAGACAGACAGACAGACAGACAGACAGACAGACAGACAGACAGACAGACAGACAGACAGACAGACAGACAGACAGACAGACAGACAGACAGACAGACAGACAGACAGACAGACAGACAGACAGACAGACAGACAGACAGACAGACAGACAGACAGACAGACAGACAGACAGACAGACAGACAGACAGACAGACAGACAGACAGACAGACAGACAGACAGACAGACAGACAGACAGACAGACAGACAGACAGACAGACAGACAGACAGACAGACAGACAGACAGACAGACAGACAGACAGACAGACAGACAGACAGACAGACAGACAGACAGACAGACAGACAGACAGACAGACAGACAGACAGACAGACAGACAGACAGACAGACAGACAGACAGACAGACAGACAGACAGACAGACAGACAGACAGACAGACAGACAGACAGACAGACAGACAGACAGACAGACAGACAGACAGACAGACAGACAGACAGACAGACAGACAGACAGACAGACAGACAGACAGACAGACAGACAGACAGACAGACAGACAGACAGACAGACAGACAGACAGCCAGACAGACAGACAGACAGACAGCCAGACAGACAGCCAGACAGACAGCCAGACAGACAGACAGACAGACAGACAGACAGACAGCCAGACAGACAGACAGACAGACAGACAGACAGACAGACAGACAGACAGACAGACAGACAGACAGACAGACAGACAGACAGACAGACAGACAGACAGACAGACAGACAGACAGACAGACAGACAGACAGACAGACAGACAGACAGACAGACAGACAGACAGACAGACAGACAGACAGACAGACAGACAGACAGACAGACAGACAGACAGACAGACAGACAGACAGACAGACAGACAGACAGACAGACAGACAGACAGACAGACAGACAGACAGACAGACAGACAGACAGACAGACAGACAGACAGACAGACAGACAGACAGACAGACAGACAGACAGACAGACAGACAGACAGACAGACAGACAGACAGACAGACAGACAGACAGACAGACAGACAGACAGACAGACAGACAGACAGACAGACAGACAGACAGACAGACAGACAGACAGACAGACAGACAGACAGACAGACAGACAGACAGACAGACAGACAGACAGACAGACAGACAGACAGACAGACAGACAGACAGACAGACAGACAGACAGACAGACAGACAGACAGACAGACAGACAGACAGACAGACAGACAGACAGACAGACAGACAGACAGACAGACAGACAGACAGACAGACAGACAGACAGACAGACAGACAGACAGACAGACAGACAGACAGACAGACAGACAGACAGACAGACAGACAGACAGACAGACAGACAGAGCAGGACAGGCAGCAGCAGGCAGGCAGGCAGGCAGGCAGGCAGGCAGGCAGCAGGCAGGCAGGCAGGCAGGCAGGCAGGCAGGCCAGGCAGCAGGCAGGCAGCCAGACAGACAGACAGCCAGACAGCCAGACAGCCAGACAGACAGCCAGCCAGCAGCCAGACAGACAGCCAGACAGACAGACAGACAGACAGACAGACAGACAGACAGACAGACAGACAGACAGACAGACAGACAGACAGACAGACAGACAGACAGACAGACAGACAGACAGACAGACAGACAGACAGACAGACAGACAGACAGACAGACAGACAGACAGACAGACAGACAGACAGACAGACAGACAGACAGACAGACAGACAGACAGACAGACAGACAGACAGACAGACAGACAGACAGACAGACAGACAGACAGACAGACAGACAGACAGACAGACAGACAGACAGACAGACAGACAGACAGACAGACAGACACAGACAGACAGACAGACAGACAGACAGACAGACAGACAGACAGACAGACAGACAGACAGACAGACACAGACAGACAGACAGACAGACAGACAGAGACAGACAGACAGACAGACAGACAGACAGACAGACAGACAGACAGACAGACAGACAGACAGACAGACAGACAGACAGACAGACAGACAGACAGACAGACAGACAGACAGACAGACAGACAGACAGACAGACAGACAGACAGACAGACAGACAGACAGACAGACAGACAGACAGACAGACAGACAGACAGACAGACAGACAGACAGACAGACAGACAGACAGACAGACAGACAGACAGACAGACAGACAGACAGACAGACAGACAGACAGACAGACAGACAGACAGACAGACAGACAGACAGACAGACGACAGACAGACAGACAGACAGACAGACAGACAGACA